>JADLZL010003068.1:0-16732 GCA_015844335.1 Chrysopogon serrulatus
TCAAAAATTATTTAGTTTCATGAAAAAACTTTCTACATTAAAGTTGTAGATCTTCAAAAATGGAACAACTTTTATTTTTGGAGATTTTCATCTTTATTCAAAAAATTAAAAAGTAATTTTGAATTTCTTCAGGTTAGGGTTTTACCCCCTTTTCAAATTTGAATTTCAAATTTAAAACCAATCTGAATCTGACCAAGCTTCTTAAATGAAAGTTGTAGAGCATGAAAAATTTTCACAATTGATATTTTGGGAGATTTTTGTGTACAGTACAAATTTTGGAGTAATTTCAAAAATGAAAAAAGAGTGAGGTGGGTGTTTCATTAGATGTACAGTGGGGGTTGCCACCTCGCATGGCGCCCATGCCTACCGGCTGAATCACGCTGCCGTGGCCTCTCTCGCCGCTTCCCGGCTTTCACGCATCACCAACCAGCTAGAAAGCGTCGTGAAGGTGCCGGCTACCTCCCTCGACCTTCTCCCCCCCCTCTAAATACTACTGCCAGCCCGCCATCGCCGACCTTTCTTCTTCCTCCTCACCGTCGGTCGCCGCCGCTGCTTTGCAATGTCGGCCCCTGATTTTTTG
Organism: Chrysopogon serrulatus; assembly: GCA_015844335.1. NCBI lineage: Eukaryota > Viridiplantae > Streptophyta > Magnoliopsida > Poales > Poaceae > Chrysopogon > Chrysopogon serrulatus. The sequence continues at coordinate 581 of JADLZL010003068.1, forward strand.
GGTCCACTGTGCATCATATGTCAGTCCCTGGATCAGTAGCTGACACGCACAATTAAACAAGATTGATATCAAAAAGCATACTTTTATTGCTACGGGGAAAACATGATACATTGTTCGGGTTTACATAGTTTGGGCCACTGGCCTTATAGCATATATCAGAGTTCTAAGACAGCGGTTCTATATTATCATGGCTCCATTCCTACAGGCAACCCGGAGTGCGGACAAAACCCTAGCTATTCCCTATATCGTGATCATCGTGAGTCCAAGCGAAGTCCCAGCGTAGCATCTTCACATAGTCATGCAGCTCGTCTTCATGTATCCTTCGGCCCTGTTTCTCGTGTAGCTCCCAGTAGTCCATCCCGGTGTAGGCTCTCGAACGGCTTCACCCTCGGATATACTCCTGCAGCTTCTCTGTCTAAAAACATAGGGAGAAGGGGGGTTGAGTACATACGCATCGCAAGCCAAGCCCCTAACTTTGGGTGGATGGAGGTTAAATGTGTAGTAGTTATAATTATAGGTTGGGCCCTGGTAGGGTATTCATCATCCTCACCAGTTCCCAAATTAAGTTATGGTTACCAAATCATTAATACATCTTACCGGATTATCCATTGTTGTTGTAGTCTAATCATAGCTGCCTCATCCCCGGCATCCGCCCATTCCAAGGACGTGGCTATTCGAATAGATTCAAGTAAAACCTGCAGAGGTTGTACACTTTTTCCCCACACGGTAATTACGATCCCTTCCACGGCCAATGGCTGAAAAGAACTACCGAGATCGCATTTCGAGAGTACGCGAAACTTAGGTTTCCATACACTTCCACTCACGGCTCGGGGGTTGGGAAAAAGTTGTTTCTGAAAACCACTCTTCTTCCTACGCCTAACCCGGACATGGAAGCTCTCTCGCAACCCATGCCCTCACACACTTTGTGGAAGATCACTTAGCATCCACACTTAGAATATATGAATATATGTATATAGCTAGCAAATGTGCACCCAACAATTTTACGTGGAAGATCACATAGCGTCCACGCCCAACCAGACCATGGAAGATCACTTAGCATCCTACGCCGTCTCCTGCTCTACCGTTTGCCTACACCGGCCCCCTAAGTGGAAATGTACTTCAACCTAACGGGGTGTGAGATCAAGACTACCCATATAGGCGTGTGGTCAGTGCGAAATGTCACAATGAGGATGAATAAGAGACTATGAACCGGTCCTTAGGGGTGACTAGAACAGGAACCTCCGACAGGATATCCTTCGCAGTAATATCCGCCAAGTAATCTACACCTAGATTACCCCTACCCGTTCCAAGTCATAGCATATATAGTCACTTTATCATGTTATTCCCTTATCATGTTATCATGATATCACATTATCTCATATGGTCCTTTGTAAATTAATTATTATATGAGTAAGATGGAAGGGTGGTAGAAAGGGGGAAATTAGGACTTGCCTCCGCTCGCTGACGAGTATATCCAAGGGTCTTGATTCCTTCGCTTTTGTCTCCAATGTCTTGATATAGCGGTACTTCGTCTTGGTGTAGTAGCAATCCTTCGAGTCTTGACGCCACCCGCTTCGGGGATCCATCGGGTCCTTGTACGCCTTCTAGTCTACGCGATCTATTGCTTGACAAACAAAAGAGCAAAACCAAACAATGCATACACAACAAGCATGATCTAAGCAAGCACGATCAACCAAAACAAGGAGGGGGGTCCTGACGGGGTGGGTTGTAGGTGATGGAGGGTTTATCCTAATTCTATCATTACTATGTGAACTTGAAATAAGAGGTAGGTAAAGATTATCTATCCAACTGGATGGCTCCTACGGGCTGGGTTAGCGTGGGGTGGTTATCTATGAAAAACCAGACCATATTATTATCTTTCACTATTATGTGAACCTAAAGAGGAAGCTTGACCAAGTCATCATAGACAGCTTGGCCTACTTCTATAGGTCCACTAGGGTTTGGCGGGGTTAGCTAGGAGGGTTTACGTAGAGATAGGGTCTAGGTGGTTAGGTACAGGCATACATACTTATATACTCGTACGTAGGGTTTAGGCTAGCTATAGATAGGTGGTGGCTAAGGTTGGTGGCATGTATGCGTGTACATATATGCCTAGGGTTAGGTTAGCGATACATAGGTATATGCCCAGAGTATATATATATATATATATATATATATATATATATATATATATATATATATATATATATATATATATATATATAATTGTATATACAGGACTTACCATATGTGTGTGCATATATACGGGATTACTAGAGTTAACTACGGTGGTGCGGAGTTAGCCACACCGGGCGTGTCAGGGTATCGGACATGTCAGGTGTGTGTGTGTATATATATTGGTGTATCTATTTTTGGTGATTGGGTACGGACATGTCGGAGCATATGACATGTTACCAAAACCTACTCACCTTCATGGGTATGTGGTTAGCTAGCACTACAAATGATTATTACTACGGTTAGCATTTTATTAATTAATACGGGTTAGTACTAATTATACAAGAAAGAGAAACAACCAATTATTACTAGAATTTAAATGAGCACCAAAAAAAAAATGGGGACAATGACATGGATAATTAGGGCATGATTTTAGAAGAATTATGGTGGTAGAATTTCTAGAATTGGGAACGGGATGGTGAAGATATGAATTTCCAAAGATTTATTCGGGGAAGAGAATTGGAAATGGACTTGGAAATTATTTCTGAAAATTGGGATAAGGGAATGAGTTGGGAATTATAGGGTAGGGTATGGGGTGTACCTAGTTTATTTAGAAATTTTTTGGGAATTTTTCTATACATGGAAATGTGTTTCCTACTCTCCCTGCGGTACACTCTGCACGCCAGAGCAATTTAGGTACAGCCGACGCCACGGGTCCAGGGATGGCGGGTCGACCGCTGCTATCGCGGCTGTGGACCGGGTCTCTATCAGGGGTCTGTAGTCCGTGCTCCACCCCGGGTTCATGTGTGCCGCTGGCCCACGGAGAAGGGAAGGGGGCGGTGGGTCCCGCGAGGTGAGGGTGTAGTGGAGAGTGTCGACATCACGCTCATCCCCCGACCGCTCCTGCCCTGGCCCCTTGTGCAGTCGGTGGACGTAAAAGGAGGAGGAAGGGATAAAGAGTGTGCCAATGACACGCGGGGTCCATGATGAGGTGGCGTGCTTCCATTGGTTGCACGGCATGAATGGGGATGTCGCTACCCCGCACTACTGGGTGCTGCTCGTCCGTCCCTATCTGGTGTTCTCCGTCCGTGTAGCAAGAGAGAAAAAGAAAGGGAGGGAGAAAGGGGGAGGAAGGAAGGAAGGGGAGAGGGAAAACGGAGGGAGGAGCTTGCAGGTGCAGGACGTGGCTGCCCCTCGCTTTGCACCGGTGGCTCCGTGCACGCACAGAGTGGAGGGGAAGAAGCGGGGGGAAGAGAGAGGAAGAAAGAGAGAGAGGGAAAAGAGAGGCATGGAGAGCAGGGAGGAAGCTCGGCCGGCGACATGGAGAGCGTGGAAGAAGCCCGGCGTGGTGCAGAGCAAGCTGCCCGACTTCGGCACGGCCGCCGGGCGAGGCGGCAGCCGGCGAAGGCGGGGGCGGCTCCAACAAGCGTAGGGGGCGGCCTCCGGCGAGGTGGACTCCGGTAGCGAGACGGGCACGACGGCGGGAAGTGCAAGGCGCGCCTCCGAGCGGGGCGCTGGTGACCTCAAGCAGCGGCGGCGTAGGAACGGAATGGGGAAGGGAGGGAGAATGGAGAGAGAAGTTGAGTCGACTCCGAGCTCGAGCTCGTCGGGGCGAGGCTCCACAAATATCCATGGCGGGCTATTTATAGCCGAGCTTGAGCTACAGGAAGGCGGAAGCTACTGAAAATATCTCCACGGCCATGGGAGAGCTCCACCTGTAAATGGATAAGCATGACGGAAGGAAACACGGAGAGAGGCGGTTCGAAGATATTTTGGAGGAGCTATGGCAGAGGTGCTCTACGACAAAAGCACGAGGCGGTTCGCAAGACAAGAGTTCGCGGGCGCCGACGCTGTCGGAGGTAGACGACGCGGTATTTTCGGCCGTCGATGTCCGGAGGTAGAAGATGATGATGAGCCGGGGCCCGCGTGTAAGTGAAAGGAGAGGAAAAGGAGTGGGAGTTGAGCTGCGCTACCGCCGTTGTTGGCCCGGTGGCCTTCGGGTTGGGCCGGCCCGTGTGGGAGGGAAGAGAGGAGAGAGGGAGGTCCGAGCCGGGCCGGTGGTGGCCCAAGAGGGGAAGGGAGGCGGCCACAAGCAGCGGGCCCGAGGGAAAAAAATGAGCCCGCGGCCATTTTTCTATTTCCTATTTCATTTTCTATTTCCTTTAATATACATACATACATACATATATATATATATATATACACACACACACACACTAGAGTACACATTTGATTGGAATTGGATTTAAGGAATGAGATGAGGAAATTCAAGGAAGGGCCAAGGATAGTTTTCAAGGGGAAGTGGTCTAGAATTTATTTGGGAAAATTGCCAAGGAATTTAGGGAGGAGATCAAGGAGGAAAATAATTTCGGTGCCAAAATAAATTCTAGGACAAGCAAGCAAACAACACAAGCAAGGTGCATGTCAAGCATTCAAACAAACATGGCAAGCTCTCATGTCAAACAACAATGCATATGGTGAATTTTGATGCAAGGGTTTTAGAAAAGGTTTTTAAATACGGTTTTATGGAAAATAAACTAAAAATTTTAATTTGTGGTAAATTATAAAAAGTTCAAAATTTTAGTGATTTTAAATGATGCAAAAACACGGGTGTTACAAGTCTACCCCATTTTAGAATGAATCTCGTCCCCGAGATTCGAGAAAACTAGAGGAAGAAATCTAGGGAGGAGAGAAAAACTAAGGTGGAGAGAAAACTAATCGCGATTTCCTATTTATCTTACCGTAGCATCCTCCATCTTCCCGAGAGGTCTTGACCTTCTATCGATCTTGGATCCTCGTGGGTTATCTTGTCGTGCTTCTTAAGGTCTTCTTGTAGCATCCATGGTCGTACCATCTTCTTTTTTCTTCCGACAACTTCTAGGTCTTCAAGGGCTATCCCACTTAGAAAATTTGATTTTCCGGTGTTCTCAATTTTTTTTTGGCATATCATCCTTTTATTCTTCTTCTCTCATAGTTATCATTCTGTACTGTAATGCTACCCCACTTAGATGAATTAGTCTTCAATGATTCACCCCTTTGTTCTTGCTTCTAAGCTATCCGGCTTTGTTCTTTCTACTTCTAGCTTTATAGTGATAATTGTCTTAGTTTCTTTTGAGCAACAATCACAGTATCTTGAGGTTCCACTTCTCGTCAAGAGGTCTTCTCTTCTCATCTTCTTAGGATTCCACTTCTCATCTAGAATTCTTCTTCGTCAAGAACTTGTTCTTGACTTGTTTCCGCCCTTTCTAATTTATGGGGTTCGGGTCTACCCCACTTAGAAGATTTTGCCTAAATCTTCTAATATTAGATTGAGATATTTCTAGGCTGATATTGTTATGGCCTCTTGGCATATCATGTTCGATTTATTTCCATCTCATACTGCCCTCATTTAGCCGGCATTTCACGCATGAGTATGTCACCCGGTGAGAAAAATCATGAATATTGTGGGACCGCAATCACCTTAATTCAAACATAGCGGGGTTACAATCGTCGGGGAAGGAGGGAGGATGCAACTAGGCTACAAGTACATCTCCCTAAGATAACTAATCCACCTCGCCGAAGTTGGGTGGATGCGGTCCCCGGCGTCGATCGTCCCCGCTATCGAGGGGTGTGGGTCCGCTTCTTCTCCTGGGGTGGTTGAGTGAGTGGAATGAGAGACTCGATGTCGTAGGCCTCGATGGTGGCGGCGCTGGTAGACAGGGGTTCCTTCCAGGATGACGGGCTCTTGCCCGACCATGGCGGACATCCTTCTTCGGGGGCTTGGTGACGAGGTAGGCGCCCTTCGCCTGCTGGATGTGGCGGTCTCCGGCTTCCTTCAGGCTTTCGGCGAGAGTGGTCTCGCGGCTTTGGGCGACGGCTACATGGGCTTGGGCGGCGGCGAAGTCTCCTTGGAGCTTGCGGACGGAGATCTCGGCTTCAGCCTCCTCGTCGAGGGTCTTCATGCAGATGGTCACAAACCCATGATGGGGGTGATCCTTGTAGGTCCGGGCGCAGTGTCGAGGGGCTTGGCGGGCGGCGGCTTGGTAGGCGCCCGTGAAGCAAAATCCGGTGATAGTCATACCCAGGCGTTGGTGATGTCGGGGAGGCCTTCACTCTTGGTGATGCAGATGGTGACTCACAATGCTCGTTGCCATGCTTTTCATACGTGCGGCCTTCACACACTAGGCGTTCTCGGGATGCCAAGTATTTGCATGGTCTTGCGAGAAGCCGGGAAAGCCCGGGTGTTGATCCGCACTTGGCCATTCTTGGCTAGGGGCTTGGTGGTAATGGCTTGTGGGTGGATAGCAAGAAGTATGGTTGTGAGAGGGAGACGAAGGGCTAGCAATGGGACGATTGGAGTAGGATGGTGAGTAAAGGTGGAGGGGTACTCCTTTTTATAGTGAGTCGGAGTGAGGCTTGCATGGGACACTTTGACCGGGTCTTCAAGTGTGCGGTGGAAGGGAGTGGAGCGGTTGTGGGTTCCACTACACGGTGGGATACTTGTGGGCGGGTGTAGCCTTGATGACCGTGCTATGGTGGTGTAGCCTTGGTGATTGTGCGGTGGCGGTGTAGTCTTGACGACCGTGCAACGTAGGAGTCGCCGAGTTGTAGTGTATATCCGGGGTGAGAGGGTGATTTCTTGGCCACATATATATATATTTTTCTTCATTTTTTTCCTTAATTTGAAAAATTTCTAGTGCCAAAGCATAATTCTTCAATTCAACAAGTAGCTTAACGTCTTTCATATGGTAGCGGACGACATTACAATGATATACAAGATTGTAAATCCAATGAGGGGAGGGATTAGGATAGCCGAAGGGTAGCAACGAACACTTCTTCATCGGGGTCCATCGTATAGGCTTCAACTTCGCTTCCGATTATGTACTTCGAACTCCTTGTTGTCTTCTTCGGCAATCTTCAGCTTGTATTCTAACTTCTTCTTGAAGTAATCCACTTGGTCGGCTCTTGATTAGTAGGATGGATGTGGGTGATTTTCGTTGATAGTAGGGTGATTGGGGGTGTTTTGGGTGACGAAGGGGCAGTGGGGCTTTTATAGGCGATCGTTGGGCGAGTTGGGGGGAGTGCGCTTGGGTGGGTGCGCGTGATCATCGGCGGGCATCGTGGCATCGGGGTGGGGGACCGAGGTGACAAAGACAAGCGGCGTCGGTGGTGCGCTGATGTCGGTCGTCGCAGACGGGACAAAGACGAGCAAAGTGTCACGGGCGGTGGCGTGTGGTCACGGTCGTGCAGGGAGGGATAGCACGAAGCGGCGGTGGTGCGCGGCATTGTGGAGAAGACGAGCGCAATGGTGGCGGCATGCACGGCGTTCTCGGCTTTTCACAGTTGGTTTTGCTTTGTGTAATTGTCAGGTGTCTTCACTAATAATTACAAAGTGGCTTAACTAGTTATTGATCTTCATCTTGTCTTCTTGATAAATCTTCTTCTGATGGTGATTGTCTTTTTAACACTCTCGGGTGATGGTTACCTGCATGTTAGTTTAAAGTCTATTCTACGAAAAGAGAAGATGAGAGAGAAAAGCAGAAGGATCTATTCCTAATAGATATAGGTAGGGGAGAGAAGCAAGCAAGAATGAGAAATCTATGGGGTATTTGTAACAAAAGCAAACAAGATAAAAAGAAACAATCAAGGTTTGTCAAGCAGGCGTATACTACTTTCGCGTAATCTATCTATAGGAGCACTCCAAGTCTAAACTCTATGTCACTCTATTTATACTACTCGTAGTTTTGAAGGGGTGAGATGAGAGAGAAAAAGCTGTTTTGAAATAGAAGATCAAGGGGGGTAAGAGTCAAGGGTTATAAGCAAGATTTTTGAAAATAGTTTTTAGAAAAGCGTTTCTAACTAAAATCCAACCTAAGGGTTTGTCCTACAGTCCAAGTATGGCTCTGATACCACTCTGTCGGCCCCTGATTTTTTTTTAGGGTCCACTGTGCATCATATGTCAGTCCCTGGATCAGTAGCTGACACGCACAATTAAACAAGATTGATATCAAAAAGCATACTTTTATTGCTACGGGGAAAACATGATACATTGTTCGGGTTTACATAGTTTGGGCCATCGGCCTTATAGCATATATCGAGTTCTAAGACAGCGGTTCTATATTATCATGGCTCCATTCCTACAGGCAACCCGGAGTGCGGACAAAACCCTAGCTATTCCTATATCGTGATCATCGTAGTCCTAAGCGTAGTCCTAGCGTAGCATCTTCACATAGTCATGCAGCTCTGTCTTCATGTATCCTTCGGCGTCTGTTTCTCGTGTAGCTCCAAAGTAGTCCATCCGGTGTAGGCTCTCGAGCGGCTTCACCCTCGGATATACTCCCGCAGCCTTCTGTCTAAAAAAACATAGGGAGAAGGGGGTTGAGTACATACGTACTCGGCAAGCCCTAACTTTGGGTGGATGGAGGTTAAATGTGTAGTAGTTATAATTATAGGTTGGGCCCCGGTAGGGTATTCATCATCCTCACCAGTTCCCAAATTAAGTTATGGTTACCAAATCATTAATACATCTTACCGGATTATCCATTGTTGTTGTAGTCTAATCATAGCGTCTCATCCAGGCATCCGCCCATTCCAAGGGCGTGGCTATTCGAATAGATTCAAGTAAAACTCTGCAGAGGTTGTACACTTTTTTCCCCACACGGTAATTACGATCCCTTCCACGGCCAATGGTTGGAAAAAGAACTACCGAGATCTCGCACCGAGAGTACGCGAAACTTAGGTTTCCATACACTTCCACTACGGCGCTCGGGGGTTGGGAAAAAGTTAAGCGGGGAAAACCACTCTTCTTCCTACGCCTAACTTGGGACATGGAAGCTCTCTCGCAACCCATGCCCTCACACACTTTGTGGAAGATCACTTAGCATCCACACTTAGAATATATGAATATATGTATATAGCTAGCAAATGTGCACCCAACAATTTTACGTGGAAGATCACATAGCGTCCACGCCCAACCAGACCATGGAAGATCACTTAGCATCCTACGCCCGTCTCTGCTCTACCGTTTGCCTACACCGGCCCCCCTAAGTGGAAATGTACTTCAACCTAACGGGGTGTGAGATCAAGACTACCCATATAGACGTGTGGCATGCATGAAATGTCACACGAGGGATGAATAAGAGACTATGAACCGGTCCTTAGGGGTGACTAGAACAGGGATCTCCGACGGGGATATCCTTAGCAGTAATATCCGCCAAGTAATCTACACCTAGATTACCCCTACCCGTTCCAAGTCATAGCATATATAGTCACTTTATCATGTTATTCCCTTATCATGTTATCATGATATCACATTATCTCATATGGTCCTTTGTAAATTAATTATTATATGAGTAAGATGGAAGGGTGGTAGAAAGGGGGAAATTAGGACTTGCCTCCGCTTCGTGACGAGTATATCCAAGGGTCTTGATTCCTTCGCTTTTTGTCTCCAATGTCTTGATATAGCGGTACTTCGTCTTGGTGTAGTAGCAATCCTTCGAGTCTTGACGTCACCGTGCTTCAGGGGATCCATCGGGTCCTTGTATGCGTCTTCTAGTCTACGCGATCTATTGCTTGACAAACAAAAGAGCAAAACCAAACAATGCATACACAACAAGCATGATCTAAGCAAGCACGATCAACCAAAACAAGGAGGGGGGGTCCCCGACGGGGTGGGTTGTAGGTGATGGAGGGTTTATCCTAATTCTATCATTACTATGTGAACTTGAAATAAGAGGTAGGTAAAGATTATCTATCCAACTGGATGGCTCCTACGGCTGGGTTAGCGTGGGGTGGTTATCTATGAAAAAACCAGACCATATTATTATCTTTCACTATTATGTGAACCTAAAGAGGAAGCTTGACCAAGTCATCATAGACAGCTTGGCCTACTTCTATAGGTCCACTAGGGTTTGGCGGGGTTAGCTAGGAGGGTTTACGTAGAGATAGGGTCTAGGTGGTTAGGTACGCATGCATACATACTTATATACTGCACGTAGGGGTTTAGGCTAGCTATAGATAGGTGGTGGCTAAGGTTGGTGGCATGTATGCGTGTACATATATGCCTAGGGTTAGGTTAGCGATACATAGGTATATGCCCGAGTATATATATATATATATATATATATATATATATATATATATATATATATATATATATATATATATATAATTGTATATACAGGACTTACCATATGTGTGTGCATATATACGGGATTACTAGAGTTAACTACGGTGGTGCGGAGTTAGCCACACGGGGCGTGTCCGGGTATCGGACATGTCCGTGTGTGTGTGTGTATATATATTGGTGTATCTATTTTTTGGTGATTGGGTACGGACATGTCGGAGCATATGACATGTTACCAAAACCTACTCACCTTCATGGGTATGTGGTTAGCTAGCACTACAAATGATTATTACTACGGTTAGCATTTATATTAATACGGGTTAGTACTAATTATACAAGAAAGAGAAACAACCAATTATTACTAGAATTTAAATGAGCACCAAAAAAAATGGGGACAATGACATGGATAATTAGGGCATGATTTTAGAAGAATTATGGTGGTAGAATTTCTAGAATTGGGAACGGATGGTGAAGATATGAATTTCCAAAGATTTATTCGGGGAAGAGAATTGAAATGGACTTGGAAATTATTTCTGAAAATTGGGATAAGGGAATGAGTTGGGAATTATAGGGTAGGGTATGGGGTGTACCTAGTTTATTTAGAAATTTTTGGGAATTTTTCTATACATGGAAATGTGTTTCCTACTCTCCTGCGGTACTCTCCTGCACGCGTAGCAATTTAGGTACAGCCGACGCCGCGGGTCCAGGGGATGGCGGGGTCGACCGCTGCTACTGTCTTTGTGGACCGGGTCTTCTATCAGGCTGTAGTCCGTGTGCTCCACCCAGGTTCATGTGTGCCGGGCCCACGGAGAAGGGAAGGGGGCGTGTGGGTCCCGCGAGGTGAGGGTGTAGTGGAGAGTGTCGACATCACGTTCATCCCCCCGACCGTTCCTGCCTGTCCTTGTGCAGTCGGTGGACGTAAAGGAGGAGGAAGGGATAAAGAGTGTGCCAATGACACGCAGGGTCCATGATGAGGTGGCGTGCTTCCATTGGTTGCACGGCATGAATGGGGATGTCGTCACCCCGCACTACTGGGTGCTTTCGTCCGCCCCTATCTGTGTCTCCGTCCGTGTAGCAAGAGAGAAAAGAAAGGGAGGGAGAAAGGGAGGAAGGAAGGAAGGGGAGAGGGAAAACGGAGGGGAGGTGCCGCAGTCTGAGGACACGGGCTGCCCCGCTTTTGCACCGGTGGGTATGCCGTGCACAGCAGTGGAGGGAAGAAGCGAGGGGAAGAGAGAGAGGAAGAAAGAGAGAGAGGGAAAAGAGAGGCATGGAGAGCAGGGAGGAAGCTCGGCCGGCGACATTCGACTGCATGGTTCAGCTCCGGCGTGGTGCAGAGCAAGCCCCGGACTTCGGCACGGCGGCCTGCTGGGCGAGGCGGCAGCGTCCTCGGCGCGCGCGGCGGCGTTCCAACAAGCAGAGGTGGGCGCGGCCTCCCGCGAGGTGGACTCCGGTAGCGAGGACGGGCACGACGGCTGGGAAGTGTGCGCAGTGCGCGCCTCCGAGCGGCGCGGTGACCTCGGGCGCAGGCGAAGCGAAGCAGAGGAACGGAATGGGGAAGGAGGAGAATGGAGAGAAGCTAGAGTCGACCTCGAGCTCGAGCTCGTCGGGGCGAGGCTCCACAGCGTCCATGGCGGGCTATTTATAGCCGAGCTTGAGCTACAGGAAGGCGGTTTCGCCGGAAAATATCTCCACGGCCATGGGAGAGCTCTAGCTGTAAATGGATAAGCATGACGGAAGGAAACACGGGAGAGAGGCGGTTCGTGAAGATATTTTGGAGGAGCTATGGCAGAGGTGCTCGGCGACAAAGCACAGAGGCGGTTCGGCACAGTAGCCCGCGGCGCCGACGCGTCGGAGGTAGACGACGCGGTATTTTCGTCGATGTCTGGAGGTAGAAGATGATGATGACAGCTGGGGCCCCGTGTAAGTGAAAGGAGAGGAAAAGGAGTGGGAGTTGAGCCGCAAGGCTGTTGGCTTTGTTGTTGGCCTCGGTGGCCTTTCCGGTTGGGCCGGCCCGTGTGGAGGGAAGAGAGGAGAGAGGGAGGTCCGAGCCGGGCCGGTGGTGGCCCAAGAGGGGAAGGGAGGCGGCCCACGGCAGGCGGCCCGAGGGGAAAATGAGCCCGCGGCCATTTTCTATTTCCTATTTCATTTTCTATTTCCCAGAATATACATACATACATATATATATATATATATATATATATATATATATATACACACACACACAGAGTACACATTTGATTGGAATTGGATTTAAGGAATGAGATGAGGAAATTCAAGGAAGGGCCAAGGATAGTTTTCAAGGGGAAGTGGTCTAGAATTTATTTGGGAAAATTGCCAAGGAATTTAGGGAGGAGATCAAGGAGGAAAATAATTTCGGTGCCAAAATAAATTCTAGGACAAGCAAGCAAACAACACAAGCAAGCAGGCATGTCAAGCATTCAAACAAACATGGCAAGCTCTCATGTCAAACAACAATGCATATGGTGAATTTTGATGCAAGGGTTTTAGAAAAGGTTTTTAAATACGGTTTTGCGGAAAATAAACTAAAAATTTTAATTTGTGGCAAATTATAAAAAGTTCAAAATTTTAGTGATTTTTAAAATGATGCAAAAACACGGGTGTTACATGCAAATTTCGGCGTTGCTCATTCCAATACGTCTCAATAGCCCCGATTCGCTCGCTTTGCTCTTGCGCATCCGTTGGCAGTTCCCTCTTTCTTTGGCATTTTGAAATCGCCTAACGCCCGTCGTCTCCCGCATTCTCCAGGTCCGCAAACGCCGCCCCGCCACCGTGAGCTCACTCCTATAATCAGCGGCTCAGTAGGTGTTCGTGCCATTCAAGCCAGCTTTTGGTGTGCTGGTCACGCGTGGAGTATTACTGGCGCCGCAGGACTCCGTGAGCGCAGTCACCTTGAGCAGCAGCCGGCGAGCAGCCGGGGTAGAGTTACGGTATCACGGGCTCAGAAGTCGGCATAGGTCGTTGACTCGTTGGGTGCGAGTGAAGCGTGGGGTTCGCGGGTGTGATTAGTTTCACGGAGAAAGGTGTCACCGGCAACCACCGTCGGCCCGCCCCGTCGTGCCGTCGGTAGGAGAAAGGAGGGAAGAGAGGGCGACCACGTGAGGGCAGCGTGTCGGCGAGTGAGAGAAAGGGAGAGCCTTGAAGCCGAGCGCCTCGCGGCGGGCCGTCTTGGCGCTGGCGCGTGTTGAAGCAGGCCGGGCCGGATGGGCCGTCTCGGCTGCACAAGTGGCCCGAAGAAGAGGAGAAAATGTGTTTTCTTTTTCCTTTTTATTTGTCCAAAGCTAGTTTTCATCTTTTTGCTATAAATTCATTTGGGCAGATAAAAATACAAGAAAAATATGCCTGTGATCCTTGAGTGATGATCTATGTAGGAAAAATGCTAATTTTGTTTTTCCAATAAAAATTAATTGTTCAATAATTAGCTCTTTAAATTCATAAAGGCAACTTCCATGATTTTTAGTAAATAAAATATAATTCTAAAAATAATGAAATTTGTTTTGTGTGCTAATTAGATGATGATGATCTTAATTATGAAGTTTGATCATGATTTGACTAATTTTTTGTATTATGCCTAATTATACCTTAATTAATCAATGTTTAATTAGTTAATTCTTTAATTAATTAGGGTTTAATTAATCTCCAATTAGCAAGTTAATTAGTGGCTTTCAACGACCGTAAAAATAGTTAATAAATTAATAATCACCTTTAATCACTATTAGGGTTGCCTGATTTTGGGATTGAGTGATGACCCTAGGTCATTAACCCTAATGACCTTCGGCATTTCATGTTGATTGCGTATCGCTAGTCCGTCGTCGTCGACGCTAGTTATACCTCCTTAGTGCAAGGTTACCGTGAAGGAAAGTTGTACTCAAGATAGGTTAACAATCGTTGCATCATTATCGCATGCTCCTTTTATTACTGCACTGTAATCATGCATCTCAATCGTGTAGTTGATCCGACTCCCGTCTTGGAGGAAGGTTATCGGTGTGAAGAGGTTGGTCCTGGTCTCAACAAAGTGTCATCATTGCTCCTAACCGTCAAGCCCCAAGGCAAGCCCCGGATGCATTCAGACCCTTCCTTGTATTTTGAAAAGCTTTTTTATATCGTATGTTGATGATGTGATGCATTAGGTAACAGGAGTTGTGTGATATCCTTATTTGATGCATTTACCGTACCTTGATATACACCCTGGATACTGTTTTGATTTCGAAAATGTTAGTATATGCTTAGCTCGCTAATAGCATAGGCCTTATGAAATGTTTTCTAAAGGTGTGATAACAATATCCCCCCGTTGAGGGCATTTACGAAAACTCGATGTTACTTGTTGGTATCCCTTCACTTTGATCGAGTCAAGGGTACGCAACAAGAGCATGATGATGAGTAAATTGAGACCAGGGTGGAGTGACTTGCACGGGGATGGGCTAGTGCCCCGGTGTAGTGTCGCCCACTTGTGAGTCGGTTAAGGACCGTCCCGTTGTTTGGCCACAGGATCATGAGGTTATTGGATAGTACTAGTCGCATGCTAATGGCGGTAAGCTCCCTTGTACTATCCACGGCGAACGGACAACCGGGGCGGGAAGTAGCGTGTACCCATACTACGAGTGCACCTGCCGACGGTTGTGACCGACGGCGTAGGGAGATGGTGTACTGTACTCTCGTGGCTAGGACCCGTTCGGGTGCGGAGAAATGCAAGCGAGTTGATGTATGTGAGATGTTCGGTCCCCGCATACATCGTGTGGCTAGGAAGCCCCGGTGGGTATATGAAGCGATTCGAATCGTCGGTGCTCCACCGATATGGGAGACTTGATCTCGAGTCCCGGCATCGTAGTAATGATGGAAGTTGATGATGGAAAGTTTTGAATCCGTTACATGATTGACAAGTGATTGATGTAGTAAAGTAAGGACTGGCTTAGTCTCTTTTTTGCAAAGGTGTCATTTGATCTTGCTAAAAGCCTTACCTTGATTCCTATTAGCCAACATTCCCGAGTCTTCTCCCCAATTTTTTTGGTCGGGTAAGTCTTGGCGGAGTACTTTTTGTACTCGGGGTTTGTTCAACCCCATTTTGCGGGTGAACCGTGTGAACAAGTGTGCTACGGCCCTTGTTGCATGGCGGTGATCGAGGAAGAGTCCGACGAGGAATAGATTGTGTGGCCCATGGGCGGGGGCACATTTTGTTGTGTGAATGTAATAAGGTTAAGTAATGATACTTCCATTTGTTTTGTAATCATAGCACTCGGTTTGTATAAGTTTGACAAAAGTTTTGTAAATTAAGTTATTGTAAGTCTTCCGCTACTCGTATTTTGTATGAAAACCTGTTGTAATCTTTGTGATGTCTCTGTGTAAGTATCGATCCTAGAGGAATTGTGGTTTATCGGGGTTTCACCCGACGGAACATTCTAGGTTATGTGGTGTACAAGCATAGCCGATGAGGTCTTAGGGACAATGTCGGTGCTTGTGGGCCATATAATTCGAGAGGGTTCTCGCCACAAGCAAACAAACTTACATTCTATATTCAGGTGAATAAGTTATGTGATAGTTCTATATTCAGCATGGTATCCACTTTGCAATCTCATCGAAGTCCGGGAGACAATATGGTGTCATAAGACTAAGAGGCCAATGAACAATTGGTGATTGTGCTATCTTCAAATTACATGATGATAGCCTTAGCATATTGTCACAACTTTTCCTCTTCTTCCCTTCTATCTCCTCATCTTTGGATGTTGTGTTGTTTGGGGGCATAATTGATCCTTGGATAGAAAAAAAAAGACCAACTACATGTTATTTCGTCTATGTATTCTTATCCTGCGATGCGAGAGGCGGCAGACTATATCAAAAAGAAGCAACATAGAAATTGT
>JADLZL010003069.1:0-88857 GCA_015844335.1 Chrysopogon serrulatus
ACTATTCGGCAACACTCGTGCGTCGGCTAACTACGGCGATTTGGCAAGTATTAGCCTTGGTCGGTAATCCTTAGAGGCGGTGGCTCCATTCGGGAAGCAAAAAGGTGGCAAGTTAAAACCGGCTATAAGGAAGGGAGCGTGATAATCAAGGACTCGAGAAGGATTAGAGCTAAGATCGCCATATTTTTTGAGTTACCTTTAATGTATTATGTGATCGTAATCTTTTTAGGATTCATGTTATGTCGTGGTATAAATATAAACCCTCGACCATTGTAAAAAGGAGGTTCACAACCAAATCAATACAATCGGCCCCATGTCAAGTTTTAGGAGTCCTTTATCGTGTCGTCGTCGAGTTCTTCGAGAGGAGCCATCGATCCGTCGACCTCCGTAAGTTCCGACAACCTTGCTATCATGTCTAGTATCATGCGGTGGATTTAGGCGTTGATGCAAGTAGTCTTGTTTGTCTCATTGGATGGTCGTGCGGCGCGGCGTACGCTTTGATAATCAAGAAGTCTTTGTTTATGCTTTGTTTATCTCGATTGGATGGCGTGCGGCGGTTGTTTGATAGCTTAGCGAAGCAAGATAGTTATCGGCTCTATTAGATTTGGCAAGGTCTGATAGATTCATTAAGTTATCATGTGTTGCATGTTTTAAATTACTTGCAACACTCTTTTGCCCAATCTAGATTGATTAGGTTCGCTTCTTACTTTTTATAGATCTATTTGTTCTCTAATGTTTTATTCTTATATTATCATGATAGATAGATCATATGCTTACGTAGCGAGTTAGATCAATCTAGATTGTCATATGTTCTTGGGTTCTTACATGTTAGAAGCGTTTAAATCTTGATAGGATTGAGTGTCGTGCGGTAGATACAAGTTCTTGATGGATTTGCTCGTGATAGCTTGTTTGTTCCTTCTTCATGGACCCCGAGTCGGCTGACTTGCCGAGCTTGGTTATGCTTCAACTCATGATCAACTTTCACTTGTTCAAACATGTCTTCTCATGCAAGCGTGTTCGGCAATCAATGCTTTACGTGTCTTTTATCTTTATATTAGCCGAATGAATCATAAGCATGATTGGCAGACAGCTTCTATAGTTGTATGTCGTCGTAAGTGGCTTCAGGGCCGTATATACGGCTATGCTCGGTCTCACCGGCATGTTCGATTTTGTATTTAACAATCTTTTGTCCCTTGTTAGTTTTTAGGTCAAACCGACCGGCACGCTTCGGATCTTCAAACCGCCCGATCACCCGATTGAAGTCACGCTTTAAAACTTGGCGTGTGTGAGGCATAGTGCACCACATTTTGTGTCAACACCCTCCTCCACGGCCACGGGCACTTTCAACTCCATACTCCGGGTAGCAAAGATGGCGTAGATACCGTTTATTTATCTCTTTTCATGTTCCTCGGACTTGTATTGGACTTAGACTTGTGTTGAACTTAGACTTGTCACATTTTATATGTATGTGATGGATTATGGACTGTATGTGATGGATTATGGACGACATGTGTGTATGTGATGTATTATGGGACGATATATGTGTATATGATAGATTATGAATGATGGATGTGATATATCCCGTCTTTGTGTGTGATGATATATATGTGATTTGTTTGTTTGTTTTGATGGAAAGCAAAGAACAAAAAATAACATTTTTCTCTTTGCCGAGTGCCACACTCGGCAAAGAGGGCTTTGTCGAGTGCAATCGCTGCGGCACTCGGCAAAAGCCGGGAGCCAGAGCCCCGATTTCCCTTCTTTGCGAGTGCGAGCAATGACACTTGGCAAAGAATTTTTTAAAAAAATTTTTTGCGAGTGCGGGGGTGTCGATTTTTCGGCAAAAAGGCGTCGAGTTGGCGGATTTTTTTCTTTGCCGAGTGCCGAGTCCTCGATATGTGGGAGGTTCTTTGTCGAGTGCTCTTTGCCAAATGAGACACTCGGCAAAGGCTTTACCAGTATAATTGAGGCTTTGCCAATTGCCCCTGCAACACTCGGCAAAACAGCTGTTTCTGTGGTATTTGCTGATCGAACGAGAGCACCGACCATAACCAAAAAGGGTGATTGATCCTTGGGATTTGGGACTGGAGGTCTGGTCAGATGGCACTATGGCAGCACACCGGGGCGAAGCGGAATTGGTGATGTGCGTGAAGCGGCGCCGCGGGCATGGCGGCGGCGTGCATGCGGCGGCGGTGTCTGGCGTTGTGGCGCTCGCGCCCGCGGACACATGCGTGCAGCGTGCCTGCAGGAGCAGCGGCGGGGAGTGGGCGCTTCGCGTGCGCAAGCGGCGAGGCAAGCGGCGGCGGTGTCGATGGTGTCGGTCGGCGTGTAAGCCCAGCGATAGCAAGCGGTTCTCCGGCCGACAAGCCTGTTGTCCTCATCAATCAATGCATGCAATATCGGCATGTTGCGTTCCGTCTCCCCATCTCTAATTCTCACCGCTCGGGTGTTTTCGGTGGATGTGACACTCGAGCGTTGGGCGCACCAGAAACACCCTGAAGACAACATAAATAAAAATGGAATGTTTTTAATCCATGCAATACTTGATTCTCATGATCACTGGATCCAGATTAAATGAACCAAAAAAAGTGTATCTAAATAATACAAAAATATTAACCAAACAAAATAAAAAATTAACCAGACTATTTCTATAGAAGCCAAATTAGAAAATTTCAAAAAGGGACCAAATAAAACCTAAATAAAATAAAAAGGCCAAAAAAAAGTGATCAGCTGCTCAAATAATTCTAACCATTCTTATGTACAAATAATCAATTTATACCAATTCAACAAAGAACTTATACCCAGACAGAAGAAGTAAATATAGTCTAATGATTAATATGCTCAAACGAATATGCATGCAAGGTATAAGATGGCGTGATGGCGACGGGTCCTGCACCTGCACCTGCACCTGCACCTGCGCGAGCAGCATGCACGTACAGCCCAGTCGCAGCATAATATGCACCTGCATGCAGAGACACAGCAGCAGTCCGCGTCAACGCCGCCCACTGGCCGCGCATGGTCCCAGACAGGCCAAATCGAGCGACGACTTATCGGACGGTTAGAAAAATCAAGTGTGACGGACGAAAAAACACTCGAGTGGGCATTAGCTTTCGCCCCTCTGCAGGAAGCTGACTGATGCACCGTTGAACCGTCATCCAAGTGTCAAACGGGTCTTGCACGAAATCAGCAGCCAGCAGGCCCCATTGGGTGTCAGAAGCAGCATCATCTAGACGCTGGTGGGAAAAAATGGGTTTAGCTTATAGTTCAGCATGCTACTCTTCTAGTACGAAGTACCGCTTCCTACAAATTGTAAGTCAAGTTTTAACTTTTACTGTATATTAGATTAAAATAACTTACAATTTAGAATAGAGAGAGTAATATCTCTCTTAGCTTACAAAATATATAATACATAAGTTATTAAAATAATTGTTTATTTCGCCCCATGGGCAAAACGTAGTACCAGCTGCTAGCATTTTTTAGCTATGAGATGGTGAGAACTTCATCGTCGTCACAGCTCCTGCCACGTCGTCCTCCACCTCCTCGCCGATGGCGACGAGGCGCTGACTCACTGGCGGCTTCCACCTCATGCTCATCCTCCAAGTGTGCCCCCATTGACCTCAGCATGGACAGTGAGCGCATGGAGGCAGTAGGCATCACTAGTACACAAATCATTTCTCTTGACACTAGCGTTTGATTTCTACTGGCGGTTTCTCTTTAGAACCGTCAGTAGAATGGCGGTTCCTTAAGAGAACCGCCCAAGTAGAAATGATTTGGAATTAATTTTTTTGAGTTTTTCAAACTTTCTCGGATGGAGAAACTCCCAAAATAAAAGTTGTAGATCCCAAAAAATTATGAAACTTTGTAGTTGACAACTTTTTCATTTGAAATCATCATTTTTATAGAAAACTACTTAATGAAATTTTTAAATTTGAAATTCAAATTTTGCAAATGACCTCGGATGGAGAAATACTCTAAATGAAATTGTAGATCTTGAAAAGTTATGAAACTTTGTAGTTGAACACTTTTTCATTTGAATTCATTTAGACCCCAAAATATTGAATTTACTATCGGTTTGAGATAATACGTGGGGGAACCGAAATGGGATATAGACACAAGTGACGTGTGGGTGGAGTGGTAGAGGGGGATACGCGTGAGGCCGAGGTCTTGGGTTCGAACCCCCACGGCTGCGTGGCCGAGATTTTACACGAAAAAATACGCGACTTGTGACTTCGGGCGGAGACGGGCGGGCGGGTGCCTTCCCCGTTTCAAAAAAATATTGTTTGCCTTTTTAAAAATATTTTTTACTATTTTTTGTGTTTTTTCTGGGCAGCGATTTCAACAGGCGGTTGCTTAAGAGAACCGCCTGTAGAAATCAATTTCTACTAGCGGTTCTCAAACAACCGCAAGTAGAAATAGACCGCCCGATAGAAATAGGTTAGCCACCGCCCGAGTGCAAAGCATTTCTGTACTAGTGCATGGCGCCAGCAGCGGGTAGCGACAAGAGCGAGGAGAGACCTAGAAGTGAGCGGAGCGCTAGCCAGACTTAGCTAGTGGGAAACAAGCGGCCATCTCGTTTTCATTGGGCTATGCTAAGCCCTGGTGGGTGACCACTGGCCACCCAAAGCCTGGCTAACAAAGAGCCCAACCAAACAAACCAAAATTGGCTCTCTGGAGTTAAACAAGGGTTGGACACCTAACTAAACAGGTTTTTCAAAGAACTATATACGCAATGGCTGCTTATTTGACCTCACCATTTGATATATCCCTATCTGCCTAATCAGGTTTTCAAAGACACAGATCTAAACAGAGGGTGAATGGAATCCAAAGAGTTCTCCTTGGAACTTGGCATATATGCCAAATTTGACACATGAATCTCTCTTCTAGCGATCACTAAAATTATATATATAGTCATCATGGATTTACTGCCTAGGGACATATTGCTAGGAAGCCTTAGAGCAAAGGGGAATGAACCACGAAAAGAACAATAATCAAATCCAAATAAAGTTCTAAGAATTTTTAACAATATCTTAGAATTTTTAACAATACCTTTGCACAAACATATAGCCATTCTTTGCGTAAAACGTCACCACGAAAATGTCAAAGCTTGACCTTGGGTTAGGGAAAACAATCAAGAAACCAAAAACTTGAGAGAAACCTAACATCAAACATCCTTGTGACGTTTATTCATAAGGGAATCACGTGAGAGGTTTTCTACTGCTCTAGATATTTACATCAGTGCCGGTTTAAAACCCTCTATCACTGTCGAATTTTGAACTCGACACAATCAAAGCGGCAAAGTGATGAGGGGGCTCATGCCAGTTTTAGAATCGACAGTGATGAGGTGTCCAGAAACCCAAAGAAGTCCAAAAAAATAGCAAATTTTTAAATACTAGGCGGGACCCCACAATTATGAGCTGTCAGTTGAATTTTCTCACAAGTCACCATGATTTTTCACCGAAAAAATGCGGCGCTTTTGCGACGCATTCATCCCTAACCACTCCACCTGTAAGACAAGTGTCCATTTAAGATATTCATTCTAGCCATTTTAAGTTCATCTGATTTTAAAATAAGTATTTGAGACTCTAAATGAATTCAAATAAAAAGTTTTCAACTATAAAGTTTCATAACTTTCGAGATCTACAACTTTGGTTTTGGTTATTTCTCAATCCGAGGTCATTTGAAAAAAATTTGATTTTGAAATGTGAGAAAATTCAACCGTAATTTTTCTTAGATGGTTTCAAATGCAAAAGTTATCAACTACAAAGTTGCATAACTTTTCAAGATCTACAACTTTTATTTTAGTCGTTTCTCCATCCGAGATCATTTAAAAAATTCAAATTTTAAATGTGAGATTTCAAACGTAATTTAGTTGGATGGATGATTTCAAATGAAAAAGCTTTTTAACTACAAAGTTGCATGACCTTTCAAGATCTACAACTTTTGTTTCGATAGCTTATCCATCCAGTATCCTTAAATAGCACTACGCACCCACTTATAACTATAAACTATATAGACTGATTTGGTATGAACTTCTATAAAATCTAGTGAATCAAATGTCTCAGCATCAAAATGACTTTAAATAAAAAATTTATGAACTACAAAGTTACATAATTTTTTGATATCTACAACTTTTGTTTAGAAAATTCAAAAAAAACTTTTGTTTAGGACGCTTCTCTATCCGAGATCACTAATTGCCACTACACACTCAATTGTCACTATAGAGCATATGGACTCTTTTGGTATTAACTCTGTAAAACCTTGTGACACATATTTATACATTCAAACGATCTCAACAAAAAAGCTTAAACTACAAAGTGATAGATCTCGTTGAGTAATATAACTTGGTATAAAGTTTATCTTCATCGGATATCATATGAGAAAGTTATAAAGTTTTTGGTGCAACATATCAGTGTCGGTTCTTGGCTGGAACTGATAGTGATGACCCAATATCACTCCCGTTTCTTGGCTAAAACCAGCAATGATATGAACCAGCAGTGATGACTCAATTATCATGGTCGGTTGGTCTTATCACTGCCGATTTTAGCCAAAAACCAGTAGTGATGGGTCCGAAGGCACTATCACTGTCAGTTTCTTAAAATCCGGCAGTGATGATGCCGTCAGTGAAAGTCAATTCTGTAGCAGTGTTCACATGTTATATTATCAAGCAGATCCATCAAGGAACCGCATAGAACTTGGAGAAAAATGCAAAGAACATTACAAAAAATGAGATATCATTAGGTGCTCATGAGAGAGATGATGTTTTATCACATTTCTTATCAGAAAAACTACTCAAGAAAATGAACACAAATCTCAACGGGACGGGAAAGAAAAAACCCCATGAAAATAGTACTACAGCAAGGGTCATCGTAGCACCCTTATACCTGCCGATTATGTTGAAATTGTTTTACCTCTAGTTGGGAGGGACGGTGGCGCCGAGGACAAGAAGGGCGAGGAGGAGGCGGCCAATGAGCCTCCAGGAAAACAATGGAGGAAGGGCGATCCTAGCTCAGATAGCGAGGATCTAGATTAGATTTAGTTTGCTTAGGTAGTTCGAATCTATGTAACGTTTTTCAAGTTTTGCAAGAAATATATATACAGTATGTATTAGTTTCATTTAATGTGATCTATGTTCTTGAAGACAAGTTATAATGAATTATACTTGATTGAGCGTGTGGAGTGTTTTTATGCACTGGCAACCATCGGATAATACGGTCAAATTACCATGACACACTACTACAAAAAATCTTTACCGCGACCTTTTGAAAACAGACTCAGAGGCGGGCAGGATTTTAAACTGTCTCGGTTAATGTCTAGGATTAACCGAGGCGGTCATTTTTTTATTAACTGAGGCGCACACATTCAACCGTCTCGCAAAATCGATTTATGGAAACAGTTAAAAAATAACAGCCTACTAAAATCTATTAACCAAGGCGGGCCACTCCAAAAACACCCTCATTTTTGGAGGTAGGCCTCTTATAAAGGCCCGCCTCAGTTAATAGTGACCAAGCCCACTAGCAATGAGAAAAGCCCAAACCAGCCCGATACACCCCTTATCACACACACACACACACACACACACACACACACACACACACACACACGTGAAGCCCTAGCCACTTCTTCCCACTCCTTCCCACTCAGCCGCACTGACAGTACCCCTGAGCCCCTCCGTCGCGTCCTCCAATTTGTGACCCCCTTCCCTCTCTTACTCGCATCCCCATCCCATCGCCCCTCCCCTTCCCACCTCCCTCCAGATCAGGTGGCACCCCTTCCCTTCCCCTCCTCTCCCCTGCTCGTGGCGGCGCCGGGCGGCCCTCCTCCCTCTGGATCTGGTTGAGGCTCCTCCAGCGGCGGCCGGCGCTCCTCCTTAACCTCAAGAGCGGTGGCCGATGCTCCTCCCCAACCTCCAGCGGCTGGCGTTGCTCTTCCCCCAAACACCCGGCGGCATGGAGGGCACGACGGCGATCTCCTTGCGCCCTGGCTGGTGGCGGCGGTGGTGGAAGAGGTATGCCCCTCACTCTCTCTCCTCTCAGATCCAGGGTGCATCCGTCCATCACCTTTCCTCTCTCCCTCGCAAATTGATGACGACGTCTCTAGCACGAAAGCGGTGGCGCTGCGTGCTCCAGTGGATGCGGATCCGGCGGTGAGGACCCTGCAGCGGCTCCCCAGAGGCGGATCCGCCCTCCCCCTTCTTCTCTCGCGAGCAAGTGCCCGGATCCGGCGACTGGTGCCCAGATCCGGCGAGCGGCTGCGATAGCACATAGATCTGGCAAGCTGCGGCTGCGGCGGCACGTGGATGGGCTCAGCGGGCCCGTGGATGTGCCTACCAAGCTTATCCACGAGGTTTTCTTTTTTTGTTTTTTATTTGATTTACTGAGGCGGGCATGCAACCGCCTCGGAAAAGGTACCATTTGCCGTGACCTGAGGTCCGAGGCGGTTGCGATGCCCGCCTCAGTAAATCGAATCTGCCAACCTCGGTAAAGTTTTTATGTAGTAGTGACAATTCTCTGATTAATACGATTATTGTGAATGCTATCATCACTTGTCCATCCTTCCGATCAATCTCCACCGGTTGTCCACTGTGTCACTCATATCTCGAATCGTCCGGCCGATTCCCCACCCTAATTCTCCAACTCCCTTGACCCTGTCTTCGGCGGTGGCCAAAAAAAACCCATAGTGAATCGCTTCATTAGCCCCACTGGGTGTTTTTCCTTCAGTAAATCCCAGCGAAAGCGGTTGTTTCGTCGCCTCTGTATGTCGTTTCCCTGCCTCCTCGATTTTCGTAGCTTTTGGGAGCATTTGTCAAGGTGTTCTCCACGGTCTCTTGGGAGGGTTGGCAGTTTTTTTTTTTTTTCCTGGCAGCCCTAAGAACTCAAAGGAAGTGGAATCAAATGCAAACATAGGCCTTGTTTAGTT
Source organism: Chrysopogon serrulatus (assembly GCA_015844335.1). Taxonomy (NCBI): domain Eukaryota; kingdom Viridiplantae; phylum Streptophyta; class Magnoliopsida; order Poales; family Poaceae; genus Chrysopogon; species Chrysopogon serrulatus. The sequence continues at coordinate 8,914 of JADLZL010003069.1, forward strand.
TCATGCAAGTTTCACTGAAAGTTGCAAGTTTTTCTACTCTCTCTCCATCACATCAATTTCTACCCATATATATGGAGCATTAAATGTTAGTGAAAAAAATAACTAATTACACAGTTTTGTTGTAAATCACGAGACGAATCTTTTAATCCTAGTTGGGCCACGATTGAACAATATTTGCCAAATACAAACGAAATGCTACAGTTACAACTTTTTCCAACACTTTTCATCTAAACAAGGCCATAGTAACGACCAATCTTGTTGGGATGCTAATCTAATGTTCGCGGGTGCTTGCCTCGGGCGACAATGAATGTCTTTTCGTAAAGTGATGAGAAGGGCAACGTGACGTCATCCGGAGCCCAAAACTGCGAAAGATTTGAGCAGCAAGGGCCTGACCCTCGGGAGAAGCATCAGAGCTCAGAACACGCGGGGAGAAGGAGCAACTATACATCTATAGTTAGCTCGTGACCTTGATTATTTGTGTCGAGGTAATAAGTAGTGAGGATGAAGAACTTAACATTCTTATAATAATAACCGGGTCTTAACAAACTTGTTTGTTTTGCTAGCTAAAATCCATTGTTATGTGGTATAAATATGATTGCATGCATGGTTCGGCAATCAATAAATTTCATTATTTTGTGTCAAAAATTATATCAATACTTTTTGTCGGAATATTTTTCCATTGTTTCGACTATTTTCCTTGACACCTAGAAAATTTCTATATTATTAAAATTAAAAAATTTCATGATCACAAGTTTTTTTTTTTTTTCCCTTTGCTTGGAACATTTTCTTATGATTTTGAAACATTTTTATAGTTAGATTTATGGGTTAGATTACATATATTTCTACAATATTTTTACTTAAGTTAGAAATATTTTTCTCATGAAGTTGGAATTTTAAATGTTAAATTTTATTGAGCAGAGGGTAAAGTCTCTTTTTCACCCTCAAAATTGGGCAGTAGTCTAATTTTCAACTTTAAACTATCAAACGGGTAACAACACCCCCCTCCAATTATCAAAAACCGTACAAATTTAGTTCTCATGTTGGTTTTAAAAGTAATTTTCATTTTGTAAAATAATAAAAATCTGATTTACTATCTAAAAACCATAAATAATTTATTTTAAATCATAAAAATATGAAACTAGTACCTTTTTCTCTAAAAATTGGAACTAGTTTTCGTATTTGTATGATTTAAAATAAATTAATTATGATTTTTTAGAGACCAAGACATATTTTATTTTTGAGTAAAATGCACCGGAGATCCACTAACTTTCGTAGGGGTGCGTTGTCGTCACCAGGGGCATCACAAGCATAGGAGGGTGAGCGCCACAGCATGCTCAGTGGCAGCTCCCTCGCCATGCTGGCTCACTTGGCTACGCGTGCTCACGTTGCACGTTGGCCGCATGTGCTCACCTCACCTGTTGGCCCATGCCATTCTTCGCTCTCTCGGTGCGTTGAGCAGGAATAGTGAGCACATAGAAGATAAAGAAAGATAGGGTGTTTTCTGCAAATGTACATTAGATTGAAGGGTAAAAGAAGAGGGTATGGACCTGCTGTGAACCGCTTAAAAAGTAGAACGGACCCAAAAATGTAGTTTCAGAGTTGATAGATTTGGACGACACCCCCACAAAAGTTAATGGACCTTTGGTGCATTTTACCTCTTTATTATTATTAGAAAATATTAAACTACCTTTAAAACTAGGTAGAGGACCAAATTTATCTAGTTTCACGGTTGCAGGGTGTGTGTCACCCGGTTGAAAATCAGAATACCATGTAAGTTTGAGGGTGAAAAATGGATTGAGAAAATCACAAATATTTACATAACATTGTATATAAGTATGAATCTTCTAACTGAAGTTTTGGACATCTTCTCATGAACGTGGAACATTTTTCATATGAAAGTGGAACATTTTTTATTGTGGGGATCAATCTCGTTAAGCATTGGACATAAATGCTGAAACTGTTGATTAGGCGACAAAATGTTGACACAACTATTGCGAATCTTTCTGCTCTTTTTTTTTTTGGAGGAATAAAATATACTAATACATATATGGGATTACATGGAATGGGAAAGAAAAATGAAAATACAAAACCGGCTGACTGTTTCCCCACATGCTGTTGGGCTCTTCCATGCGCTGCACGATGAGGCTGACCGGCCATTCAAGCAGGGTACTATGTACCTCATTCGTTTAAAAAAAAATACTATGCCCTGTGTACTTTTAAAAAGTATAAATATACCTAAGTTACACTTCTATATACGAAATTAAAAGTATAAAGAAAACCTCGAGAGTTGATCGATCTAGCGCATGCATAGGTAGATACTCCATCCATTTTAAATTATAAGATGTTCTGGGTTTTCTAGATACATTACATACCAAAAACAATGTATCTAGAAAAGTCACGACTTCTTATAATTTAGAATAAAGGAAGGAGAAATGAATGTGACTTCTATTGACAGCAGCCCGCAATTTGACAGCAAGGAGGGTTTCCCTGTATCGGAGGATAATCTGCAATGATGGTAAAAATATGTGGGCATGAATTAGCTGTTGGAATTATATTCCCTCTATTCTAAATTATAAATCGCTTTTATTATTTTTTATATATTTTGTACATCTACTATACGTATAAAATTAAGGCTACTTGTATAGGGAAAATTATATAGAAAAACAAAGCTACTCGTAATTTGGATCGGGGAGGGAGTAGCATGTATAAAAACGTGAGGTACTTACACAACACTCGTCGTATCGCTGCTGTGCAGCTGGCACGAATGAGTAAAATGACGGAGGCAAGAAGCAACCGAACCAGGAAATGGCAGCCGTTAGCTGGCATCTTCATGGTTCGCATCGCGCATTCCAAGGGATCGGATGATGCTAAAAATAATCACAATGCTATGCTTTGCAAATTGCTTCCCAGCGCCTATTATTATAGCCGCTGCCTGCAGGCTGCAGCTGGAAAACTGAGCCTTAGCTTGACCGGGAAATTTTGTGGAAGTGGAAAAAGACTTGCTTGTCCTAATTAAAAATTTGACGTATTCTACCCGGCTACATGACCCATGAAACTTGACTCCTATTGCAAAAAGTCCAGAGTACTCGTGGACATGTCCACAGTCCCCTAGACTTTTCCCTTTGCCCGTTCATCCACTACTGATGGTCTCACCCTTTGTTCAAAGCAAATATGCAGCAAGCTGGCAGCCTACCTGCCTTCTATAAATGCAGCATATCCACCACTTGGGAAAATCACTTGAGGCAAAACAAGATATCCACGCAGTAGATCAATAACAATGTGTCACAGAACATATATGCCCGCTGTAGGCACTCTCCGCTCCTCACTACTCCCATTGATGATCATTGTAGTCTTGGCATCTCTTTTGTCACACCCTGCTACACCTCTTCGCCATGAACCACCCAACGACGATTTGGATGCACTCCTTTGCCTTGAGCACCACATCTCAGGACTCCTACCGCTGTGGAAGAACGGCTCCATCCACTTCTGCAGTTGGCCCGGCGTTACATGCAGCAACAAGGGACACACATCATCTCGTGTTGTTGCACTGGACCTTGAGTCGCTCAACCTCCACGGCCAAATACCCCCTTGCATCGGTAATCTCACTCTCCTTACAAGCCTCAACATGCAAAATAATCAACTGCAAGGTCAAATCCCAGCTGAACTTGGCCAATTAATTGGACTGCGGTACCTTAACCTCAGCTCCAATGATCTTAGTGGCAACATCCCAGAGACTCTGTCGTCATGCACTGGCTTGCAGGCCATTGATCTTTCAAGTAATTCCCTCAGCGGGGGCATCCCACAAGCCTTTGGCAAACTCAGGAACCTTTCTGATATATTTGTCGTTGAAAATTATTTGTCTGGCAATATTCCAGTTTCACTTGGAAGCAGCCCTTCTCTTGTCTCCGTTATTTTCAACAACAACAGTCTCACCGGAACTATCCCACCACTCCTAGCGAATAGTTCGTCGATTCAACGGTTGGGCTTAAGAAACAATCATCTCAGTGGAGAGATCCCTCCAGCGCTGTTTAATAGCACATCACTTCAGATGTTAGTGCTTGCAGGGAACAACTTTGTTGGGTCCATACCTGTTCTCCCAAATAGTGACTCACCCTTGAGGTATCTTATGCTACAGTTGAATGATCTCACAGGAACCATACCTTCCACTTTAAAGAATTTTTTCTTCCCTTCTCTGGCTCTCGCTTGGGGGTAACAGGTTCCATGGTAGCATCCCGATGAGCTTAGGTGAACTCACAAACCTGCAAGTACTGGACATGACTAACAATGTTTTGTCAGGGACGGTTCCGGCCTCACTTTATAACATGTCAACACTCACACACCTTGGCATGGGTATGAACAATCTCACCGGGGAAATTCCAGGCAGTATTGGGTATAGCCTTCCAAGAATTGTTCAGTTGATTATGGCACAAAACAACTTCCAAGGCCAAATTCCTGTTTCGCTAGCCAACACCACCAATCTTCAGATTATCAATCTCTGGGATAACGCGTTTCGCGGTACTATCCCTTCCTTTGGAACCTTGCCCAACTTGATTGAATTGGATCTAACTATGAACCATCTTGAATCTGGGGGCTGGTCTTTCTTATCCTCGTTAACAAATTGCAGCAAGCTGGTGAATCTGTACTTGGATAAAAATACCCTTCGAGGAGTCCTGCCGAGCTCCATAGGGGAACTGTCCAGTACATTAGAGGTGCTGGCTTTAGGTACAAATGAAATATCTGGCACTATCCCCAGTGAGGTAGAGCGCCTCAGAAACCTCAAGCTTCTTTTTATGGAGCAGAACTTCCTTACTGGTAACATTCCATACTCCCTTGGGCATCTTCCAAACCTGCTCGTCCTAAGCTTATCGCAGAACAAACTTTCGGGACAAATTCCGCTCTCTCTTAGTAATCTAAGTCAGCTTAGTGAGCTTTACGTGCAAGAAAATAACTTGAGTGGCCCTATACTAGGAGCTTTAGGACACTGCAAGAACTTAGATAGCCTGAACCTATCTTATAACAGCTTTGATGGCAGCATACCAAAGCAGCTCTTTACTCTTTCCACCCTTGCTCAATGTTTGGACTTGTCTTACAACCAACTCTCCGGACAAATACCACTAGAGATTGGTAACTTGATCAACCTTGGCCCGCTGAATATTTCCAATAACAAGTTGACTGGACAAATACCCTCCACTCTAGGTGACTGTGTTCATTTGGAGTCCCTCCACATGGAGGGTAACCTACTTGATGGGAGGATCCCAGAATCCTTCATTGCTCTGCGAGGCCTCATTGAAATGGATCTTTCTCGGAACAACTTGAACGGTGAAATTCCGGAGTTCTTTGGATCTTTTACCGCTATGAAGCTTCTCAATTTGTCCTTCAACAACCTTGAGGGACCCGTACCAACAGGTGGGATATTTCAGGATGCACGAGATGTATTTGTTCAAGGGAACAAGAACCTATGTGCCAGTACCCCATTGCTACAGCTGCCACTTTGCAATGCAGATACATCTAAACGACATCGACGCTCCTCCAATGTTCTGAAGTCAGTAGGATTTACATCTCTTTCTTTAGTCTTGTTGTTATGCTTTGCCGTCATTCTTCTAAAGAAGCGAAAGAAACTTCAGCAAGTGGATCATCCATCCAGCATGGATTTGAAGAAGTTTACATATGCAGATCTAGTCAAAGCAACTAACGGTTTTTCCTCAGACAACTTGGTCGGCTCAGGAAAATGTGGATTAGTGTACAAAGGAAGAATTTGTAATGAGGAAAATATAGTTGCCATAAAGGTATTCAAACTTGATCAACTTGGTGTACCAAACGGCTTCCTTGCTGAATGTGAGGCCTTGAGAAATACTCGACATCGTAATCTCGTGAAGGTGATTACTGCATGCTCAACAATCGATTCAACAGGACATGAATTCAAAGCTGTTATTCTTGAATACATGTCTAATGGTAGCCTCGAGAATTGGCTGCATCCAAAACTAAACCAGTATGGAATCAAAAGGCCATTGAGTTTGGGCTCCAGAATAAGAATAGCAATGGACATAGCTTCTGCTTTGGATTATCTCCATAATCATTGCATGCCCCCTATGGTTCATTGTGATTTGAAACCTAGCAATGTACTTCTTGATGATTTCATGGTTGCACATCTTGGTGACTTTGGATTGGCTAAGGCTCTTCATACGTATAGCTATTCAAGCAATCTTAGTTCTACAAGCTTAATTGGACCCAGAGGATCAATCGGATACATCGCACCAGGTGAGAAACTTTTCTTCAAACTAAAGATGTTACAGCATCATTTTATTTGTTTCTACTGATATGTATATTTTAGTTTCCCACTATTTGAGAATATGCTTTTATGATCAATATCATGAGGGTACAACAATGTTTGATAAATTACAATATCGCAGAGTATGGCTTTGGGAGCAAACTCTCGACAGAATGCGATGTCTATAGCTATGGAATTACCCTCTTGGAAATGCTCACAGGGAAGCGTCCGACAGATGAGATGTTTTCTAATGGTTTGACCCTGCACAAATTTGTGGAAAAAACATTTCCTCAAAAGACTCCTGAGATTCTGGATCCTTCCATAATTCCAATTACTGAAGATGGTGATAATGATGCAGTGGATGAAATAACAAGAAGCATCATTAATCTTATTAATCTTGGTATCTCATGCTCTGTAGAGACACCAAAAGACCGGCCAACAATGAAAGATGTTTATGCTGAAGTCATCGCAATCAATGAAACATTTTCAGCGCTACACCATTGAGAAAAGGAACAGTTAGTTTTACTGTTCAATTAGGGGAGCACTACGTTTTATTTAACATATTTATGAGGAAAGCTTAGAAACCATTTGCATTGTGGGTCTTGTCCTATATATGTTTCAGAAGTGCAGAGCTAAGAACTCCATGTGCTTGGTTATTTTGTCTGATTGATGCAAGCCAATTGATAGCAGACTGCTAATTCTGGACCATGTTGACAACGAACAGCAGCGTCCTGCTCAAAATTCACATTCTACTTTTGTCAGTTTACTTTGATTCTGTTATCAAGTTGGTCTTGTCATGCATGAGCCCGTATGCAAGCCATGCGCGTCTAGCATCATGGTAAAGCTGCTCGACATGGTGGGTAACCGTGAACGTGGGATGGCATGTTTGTTCGTGGGGAGTTTGGCTGCCGGCGCATGAGTTTGTCGTGCGTCATGTTCTAGTTTAGTAAAAGACACTACAATCTTTGCCACCACAAATTTCATTGTGTTTGCACGTGTTCTCGAATCCGCTGGAGCTCGTGTTTGAAGTTGATTGGTGGTGAAAAGCTGATAGTCATGGTAGGCAAACATTGTATGCTAAACTAGCATGAAACAGAGGTTAACTGCGAAAACAATATGACTTGCATTTAGAGAAAATTCTTCATCAGGGTATATATACCTATGAATAATAATAACTAAAAAAAAGTTGTAAAGCAAGTGACCACTGAAAGTTTCACTACTATCACGAGTTTCTGACTTACTCTCTAATGCAGGTAACATCAGTATATCACTCTTTCTATTGTCCTGATCTTCATGAGGCATAGGGCGTGCCAATGAAGAACTACATTCCCTGACAGTGTAAGACAGAACAGAGAATGCTTCTAAATATGTACACCTGAGGAAATGTGTTTACCTGTACAGTAACTGTATGGATCACCATAGTTAGAAATACAAAATCGAAGAGGACTATGTCGGGGCCAAACTACCGGCCTGTTAAGCCGCCGGCTAAACGGAGATTCAGCGAGCCTTAAGCAGCCCAGGACCGGCCCATGAAAGCCGAACCAGGCGAGCCAATGCTCCAAGAGCCCACTAGAAGGCAGCGGCAGAAGCCCACGGGCGAACCGCGCGCAAAGGCGCAGGGCGCGACCCCCAGTGGGCGCACGGCCCCTCGACCCCCAGGGCGCTCGACTCACACGACCCTGCGAGGCCTAGGGGACTCCAGGGTCGCGACCCCGGAAGGCAGCGGCTCGCACGACCCTGCGCTAAGCGTCTTCACGAAGAAGCCGCCGAGACTTGCACCTCACGGCTAGGCCACCCCCGTGACCTGCACAAACCGGTCAAGGCCGTGACCGCTCTGTTGCGCGCCCGTGTAGGCATGGGCGAGGGGCGCCTTGACTACAACGTGCCTCAGCAGGCAGGGCATGGACGCCAGAATCAGCCGTACTGTAGCGCAGGCGGGCGTGGCTCGGCGTCTAATCACACTGCAGACTGACAGTCCGGACGACCTGACCGTCACGACCCATCCCCGAACCGTACAACATCATTAACTCCGGGATAATACTTCAAACGCTCTAATCAACTGTTCAGCCTCTCCGTCCACTGTTAAGGCATGGGCGAACGCTCCGGTGATGCGACCTCACCAAAGACCAAGCCTGATCAACGTGTGCGGCACAAGGAAGAAGGACGTCCCGACCCCAGGAAGGCAGATGCACCACTCCACCACTGTCCTTTTTTCTTTTTCTACACGACACGCCCATATCTTCTTCATGTAAGGCCGTTCCCTCCCTTCACCTATAAAAGGGAGGGCGAGCCATTTCACAAGACAGGTCCGACTCGACAACGAAAACCACCACTCACAAGCCACGATATTGGCACCCACGCTCAATCAGAGGCTTGGGAGACCCTTCCTCTCTCGAACCGGTTGTAACCCCTACCACGAACCACCGCTAAGTAACACGATCCTTTTGAACTAGACGTAGGGCCTCACGCCTAAACCAGTATACTTTCCGTGTCCTCTTAGCGAACCATCCGGCATAAACGCCAAGCATCTATAAATTTACTAGTCGGTGCTTTCACGAAACACCGGCGGTTGGCGCGCTGTAGGGGCCTTGCGCGTTTGCCTCCAAACCAAGGCTCGGGATGGGAAGCCACGCCGTTCCCGGGGCCCCGAAGTGCTCGTGACGCTCGGGAGCCCGGACTTCGTCGTCACCGAGGAGGGGGCCCGGGAGGGCTTCGACCCTCCACCCTCCCCCGACGTTCAAGGCTACCACCGAGGCCCTCGAAGGCCTCCGTCTGGCTCCGTCCGGGGGACGAACCTCGGGCGGCGGGCCCGCCATCCCAACGAGGGACAGGCGAACCCTTTTCCATCGCATTGCAGAAATGATGGCACGCCATCACGGGCCAGCACAGCTCCGCGAGTCCCTGGCGCTGCCGGGATTCGCTTTCGGCCTCCACAACGCCGCCGCAATCTTTGGCAGCCAGACCCCGGAGACACTGGAAGCAGTGCGCCACGGGGTCAAGTTCGTTGGGATGACCGAACGCGACTCGGTCCTGGACATTCTATCGTCCGGGGAATCCAGCGAGGAGTCGGACTCAAACTCCGCCTGGAGGGAGCACCCATCCCTCTCGCGAGTGTTATATGGCCTACGTCGAGGAAGAGCCTGAGGAACAGGAACCCGTGATCCAGGAGGTCACCCCTCAGGCCACCCCGCCACACGACCACCAAGGTCAAGAGGGGTGGAACAGCCACGGGAGCAGAGCCATGACTACGTCGGAGGGCAATTCCACCCCGCCCGACCATGCGCCACCCCCGGAAGACGACCCGTCGTGCACGCCGGGCACGAGCCCGGGCGAGAGAAACGAGAGAGCGAGTACTACCGCCCGCCAAACCCACGCTGCGGACATCCGCGCGCTGGGGCGGCGGGAACAGCGGGCCAGCGCCCGCGACGCCCACCGCCCATTATCCTAGAAAACGCGGGCCTACACGCCTTTCTTCCCCGGCAAGTCGAACATCGCAGCGGCCGCCACGTTGCTACAACGGCTCCGGAGCCCGCCACCCCGGAGGAGCAAAGGGTCCAGCGCGACATCTAGGAGCTGCTCAACCGCGACGCAGCAACAGGAAAAGCTCGATGACGGCCGGGCGCGAGCGAATTCTAAGCCATAGCGTCGTCACATCCCCGGCAGGAGCATCGTCGGCCCCGCTCCGACGTACCGCCCGCACGGGAGCGCCTGTCCGACCCACGGCCTTTCGAGCCGCCCCTCGCGACAGCGGCGGAACGAGAGGGAACGAGAACGCCTTCGGTCGCGCGGGACTACAACCCGCGGCGCTGCTGGCGGTCACGACCCCCGGCACGACCGAAGCATAAGCCCGAAGCGAGCCATGGCGCCGGGACCGCAACTTTGGAGGCGTCCTTCCGCCCGCCGGACCCCGGGCCTTCGGCCGCAACATCCTCAACGCGTCGGTTCCTCGGCGTTATAGCGCGCCCACCAACATCACCAAGTATTCGGGGAGACGAACCCGGGATCCGGTTGGAGGACTATCGCTGGCACATGTCTCGGGTCGGGGAGCGAACAGTGAAGCCTTCATCATTCGGAACATCCCCCTCTACCTCCCCGACACAACGTGGGCTTGGCTCGAGCACCTCCCCCCGCCTCGATCAACTCGTGGGGGATCTCAAGGAAATCTTTGTCGGGCATTTCCAGGGGACTTACACTCAACCAGGGAACCCTTGGGACCAAGGAACCAGACACAGAATCCGGCGAGTCCCTCGTGAGACTACATCAAGCGGTTCTCCCGGCAGTGCACCGAGCTCTCCCACGTGGCGGACGCGGACATCATCAGCGCCTTCCTCTCGGGAACCACCAACAAAAACCTGGTGCACGAGCTGGGGAGAAACCAACCACGCTCCACAAAGGAGCTACTCGACATCGCCACCCGGTTTGGCTTTCGGGAGGATGGGGCGGGTCGGGCAATCTTCGATCGCCCTCGGGGGGGAAGGGCAAACGGGAGGAGGGAACCAACGAAGGCCCCTCCAACCGCGCCTTGAAGAAGAAGAAGATGGGTAAGCAACGGCGAGAGACGGAGTTCGTCGCCGTCGCCGAACCAAAGGGCAAGAAGTCCGCCACCAAAGAAGCTCCGAACTTCTTCGAGAAGAAGCTCAACAAGCCCTGCACCAACCACGCCTACAAGGTCGACCACCTCCTCAAGGATTGTGGAACCATGAAAAAGTTCCTCCTCGAAGAAGCCAAGAAAGCGGAGAAGAAGAAAAAGCAGCCCGACCCCCTGGCGGATAACTCTGGAGGGGAAGAGCAGGCCGGCGACGAGGTCTTCCCGGCTAACTACGATTGCCTCATGATCTTCGAGGGACCGGAGAGTTACGCGTCGAAGAGGGCCCAGAAACTCGAGCGGTGCGAGGTCTACCACGCCGAACCAGTGACGCCCACCTTCCGCCGGTGGGCCAACACCCCCATCACCTTCGACCGCTCCGACCATCCCGACTTCATGCCACGACCCGGCCGCTACCCCCTCGTCGTCAGCCCCATCGTCGCCAACAAGCGCCTTTCGAAGGTCCTCATGGACGGTGGCAGCGGCCTGAACATCCTCTACGTCGACACCCTCGACGCGATGGGGATCAGCCGTTCCCGGATGCATCCTGACGGGCCCTATTCCACGGCGTCGTGCCCGGGAAACAGGCGCAACCGTTGGGACAGATCGACCTGCCAGTAACGTTCGGCACGCTGCTCAACTTCCGGAAGGAGACCCTCACCTTCGAGGTGGTCGGGTTCCCCAGCACCTACCACGTCGTGCTGGGCCGGCCATGTTACGCGAAGTTCATGGCCATCCCGAACTACACCTACCTCAAGTTGAAAATGCCAGGCCTAAAGGGGGTGATCACGGTTGGCTCGTCGGTACAGCAATCTTACGAGTGCGAGATGTAGAGCTGCGACCTAGCCGATACTATCATCAACTCGGAGGAACTCCACCTCCTCCATAGCTTGGCGGAAGAAGACGACCTCCCCGATGCCAGAGGCCCACCGGGGCCAACTTCAAGCCGGACAAGGACACTAAGCAGGTGCCCCTCAACCCCGGCAGCTCCAACGGGAAGACGGTGTGCATCAGCACGTCCCTCTCCCCTAAATAGGAAAGCGCGCTCATCGACTTCCTCCTCGCGAATCAGCGAATATTCGCGTGGAAGCCTTCGGATATGCCGGGGGTTTCGAGGGATGTCGCCGAGCACGCCTTATGGATCAGGGCCGGCTCCGAGCCGGTGAGGCAGCGGCTGCGGCGCTTCGATGACGTGAGGCGTAGGGTCATTGGCGAGGAGCTCAAGAAGCTCTTGGCGGCCGGATTCATCATGGAGGTGCACCATCCCGAGTGGCTAGCGAACCCCGTTCTTGTAAAAAAGAAGAATGATAAATGGAGAATGTGTGTCGATTACACCGGTCTTAATAAAGCGTGTCCAAAGGATCCGTACCCCTTGCCGCGTATTGACCAAATAGTCAATTCGACCTCCGAGTGCGAAACCCTTTCCTTTCTCGACGCCTACTCGGGTTATCACCAAATCCCAATGAAAGAATCCGACCAAGAGGCAACCTCGTTCATCACGCCATTAAGGTCGTACTGCTATATGTCCATGCCGTTCGGACTGAAGAATGCGGGCGCCACCTTTCAGCGCTGCATGGCTAGCTGTTTCGGCAAATCCATCGGCGAAGTCGTCGAAGTCTACGTAGACGATATCGTCGTAAAATCTAGACAAACCGATCAGCACGTTGCCGACCTTGAGATAGCATTCCAGAAAATGATTAAGAAGGGCATTAAGCTGAACCCCGAGAAGTGCGTCTTCGGGGTCCCATGAGGGATGCTCTTGGGATTCATCGTTTCTCAGCGCGGCATCGAGGCTAATCCCGACAAGATCAAGGCCATCACTAGGCTAGGGCCAATACAAAACATAAAGGGGGTGCAGCACGTCATGGGGTGTCTGGCGGCCCTCAGCCGCTTCATCTCGCGCCTTAGCGAACGAGGCTTGCCCCTCTATAAACTCCTAAAAAAGTCCGACGGTTTCGAATGGACACCCAAGGCTCAAGAGGCCCTCGACGGGCTGAAGCGTCTCCTCTCCAATCCACCCATCCTGACCCCCTGAACAAGGGGGAACTCCTCCTACTATACCTAGCGGCCACGACCCAGGTGGTCAGCGTGGCCGTCATGGTAGAAAGGGAAGAGGAGGGCCACGCCCTCAAGGTACAGAGGCCGGTGTACTTCATCAGCGAAGTCCTCTCCCCGACCAAAACCCGCTACCCTCAAATTCAGAAACTTCTCTACACGGTGCTCATCGCTCGTAGGAAGCTCAGGCACTGCTTCGACTCCCACAAAAACGCCGTCGTCTCCTCCTTCCCGCTTGGGGAGGTCATCCAGAGCCCCGAAGCAACGGGACGCATCGTGAAGTGGGCCCTGGAACTGATGGGACACGACATCACCTATCTACCACGCACTGCTATCAAATCCCAAGTACTGGCGAACTTCGTCGCGGAATGGACGGAGGTCCAGCTTCCCCCGGCCCCGGTGGCGCAGGAATACTGGACGATGTACTTCGACGGCTCGTTGATGAAGAAAGGCGCGGGGGCTAGACTCGTCTTCGTCTCACCGCTCGGGGTACGAATGAGGTACGCCATCCGATTACACTTCCCAGCTTCTAACAACATGGCAGAATACGAAGCTCTGGTGAACTGTCTGCGAATCGCCTCGGAGCTAGGAATCCACCGCCTAGAGTCACGCGGCGACTCGCAACTCGTCGTCAGACAGGTCATGAAGGAATCAAGTTGCAGTGACCCCAAGATGGCCGCGTACTGCCAAGAAGTACGGCGATTAGAAGATAAGTTCGACGGCCTAGAGCTCATCCACATCCCTCGACGGGATAATGAGGCCGCCGATGTGCTCGCCAAGATGGCGTCCGGAAGGGAGCCAATCCCGACCGGCGTCTTCGCCGGCGACCAACCGAAGCCCACAATCCGCCCCGTTGACCCGCCTCCTCACGAGGCTCAACCCCGGGGGGCTGGTGCCCAACCCTCGAAGGCCGAATCTCGACCCTCGGAGGACGGGGCCCAACCCTCGGGGGCCGACGTCCAACCCTCGGGGGCAGATCCCCGACCCTCGGAGAACGGACCCCAGACCTTGGTGGCAGAAATCCGACCCTCGGGGCGCCAACCGCGAGAATTTTTTGCCCAACCGGAAACCCCTCCGGAGGTCTTCGTCCACGAGGGCCGTTGGACGAGGCGACCAATACGGGCACAGAACCCGCCGACTGGAGGGACCCATACCTCGACTGCCTCATCCGAGAAATCCTACCCGTGGATAAGACCGAAGCCCGAAGGCTCGCACGACGCGCCAAATCCTTTGCCATCATAAGCGGGGAACTCTACCGCAAGGGACACTCGAACGTCCTGATGAAATGCATCCCATCCTCCCAAGGGAGGGACCTCCTCAAAGAAATCCACGAGGGAATATGCGGTCACCATGCCGCGCCGAGGACGCTAGTAGGAAACGCCTACCGACAAGGCTTCTACTGGCCCACGGCGGTAACGGACGCAAAGGATCTGGTGCGCTCATGCAAGGGGTGCCAGTTCTACGCGCGGCAGACGCACTTGCTCGCCCAAGCACTCCAGACCATCCCGATCACCTGGCCTTTCGCGGTCTGGGGGCTTGACTTGGTCGGACCACTGAAAAAGTCGCCCGGGGGACACATGCACGCGCTCGTTACGATCGACAAGTTCTCGAAATGGATCGAGGCATGGCCCATAACAAGGGTCCGCTCTGAGGAGGCCGTGCACTTCTTCACTAACATCGTCTACCGGTTCGGGGTGCCCAACTCGATCATCACCGACAATGGGACCCAGTTTACCGAAAAAAGTTCCTCAACGTCTGCGACGAGTTTAACATCCAAGTCGACTGGGCAGCATTAGCACACCCCCGGACGAACGGACAGGTCGAGCGCGCGAACGGGATGATCCTGGAAGGGCTAAAACCTCGAATCTTTAACCGTCTCAACAAATTCGGGAGGCGGTGGGTCGAGGAACTCCCCTCAGTACTATGGAGTCTGCGGACGACTCCCAGCCGAGCCACGGGTTACACCCCGTTTTTCATACGGCGCCGAGGCCGTCCTCCCCACCGACCTCGAGTACGGGGCTCCGAGGGTGCGAGCCTACACTGAGTGGGGGAACACGGTCCACATGGAAGATGCGTTAGACCAAGTGGACGAAGCCCGCGACGTCGCTCTGCTACATTCCGCAAAGTACCAGCAGACCCTCCGCCGGTACCACAGCCGGCGCATCCGAGGACGCGCCTTCAACATCGGGGATCTCGTGTTGCGACTGCGACAGGAAAGAAAAGACCGCCACAAGCTCGCGCCACCATGGGAAGGACCCTTCATCATACACCAGGTGCTCCGACCGGGAACATACAAGCTCAAGAACCACAAGGGAGAAGTCCTCACCAACGCATGGAACATAGAACAGCTACGTCGCTTTTACCCCTAAGTTCCTTTGAAGCTTGTACATACTCGAACCATGTAAAAAGTTTCCGATTATCGAATAAAGAGTTGTTTACTGTTTCACTTTATCTTCTCTCTCTCAAAAGTGACACCTGACCCCACCCCTGGGGCCAGCTGTCACTCGAGGGCTGATAGGAGTAGAAGTACACACTGCAAACGAAACAAAAAACTACCTCTCGAAATTTTAATTCCTGCCTCAAGGGATACACCACAAGCAGGGGACAAAACCCGCGGGACGCATTGGCAGGACAACCCACGCCCCGAGGGCAGGGCAACATCTACCAATCTCGAAACCAAAGGCAGCGACCCCGGGCTGCGGTCTCACCCCTATAGGCAAGGATTCGCACCACATTTTTTCGACAAAAAACCCGAAGAGAAGGGGCAACATGCCATATGGGTCGGACGCCGGGGATGGACGAGAGAACCTACGTCTCAGCGACTACGGCCCGTCCCGAGCCAGCCCCCTCCCCGATCCTAGGCCGCGATCCTGTACTCTGGAAAACACTAAAACAAAACCATGTCCACCGACGGAACAAGGCGCTAAAAGTAGTGATTCCTATACAAATGTCCCGACGCGATGACCGAACCTCAGCACAAACTAATCAACCTCTCTGTGGCAGGACACCTCCGGCTATGCGGTCAGCCAAAGCCCGCGACTGCGGCTCCACCCGCGCCTCAATGCCCTCCAGCTCGCTCTCCGACCAACCACCGGCGTATCCGCCGCACAGGACGTCAAGCTTCACGTTCTCTTCGAAGTGGGAGTAGAGGACGGCGAACGAACGATTGACCCCAGCACGGAAGGCCCCCACCTCCAGCTCGTGCACTTGGTCGGTCACCCGGGCCACGCGGGCCACTAACCCCTCGGTGCCCAGGGGCTGCCCGGCGCCAAGCTGGTTGCAGACAATCTCCGCAACCCCGGCCAGGTGGTCACGCTCAATCGAGGCCGCCTCGAAATTCGTCTTCATTCCGGCGAGCAGCTTTTCAAGCTCTGCAAATACGGCGACGACAGGTGTTAGGGCAACTCGACAAGAAGGTACGAATTCCGCCCAAATGCAAATAACTAACCTTCAACCCTGGACTTCAGCACATTCTTCTCATCGCTGCGGCGGCTAACCTCGCCCTCGAGGGGCACGGACCTTAGACCTCAGGTGGGCCACATCCACGGCCAGCCCCGCCCGAATGCGTTGCAGCCTCGCTGCGATTGCTTGGCCCCTTCGACCTCGGCCTGCGGGGCCACGACTGCCGGTCCAATGCCGCCTTCTCTTCCCGGGCGTGTCTCCTTCAGCAAAGACGCTTGCCTCACGAGGCGCTCCTTCTCTCCCGCCCGGCTCCTTCGCTCCCTCTTCCGTCTCTGGATCTTCTTGGCCGGCTCGCCCACAGTCTTCTCGGCACGAAGGGCGCGACTTTCGGCCTCGTCCACTCGAGGCCGGCTCGAGAGCTCGCAAAGCAACGGCGACTCCCACGGCGACCGTTGGTGATGGAGAAAGTAGGACTTCTCGAGAGACCTCGCCATCACCGGCGACAGGGGACAACCACCGGGGGCGCCGACGTGAGAAACGGCGAGAATTTGGAAAAGAGCGGCGTCGCGGCCAAAACTCGGACTTACCTCAAGCGGTGCTTCCGCGAGCTTGAGGCGCAACGACCCCCTCGCTAACCAAGGACCCGGCCTGCTAAAGCAGCTCCCCGATCCGGCCCAGATGGGACCCCAGATCCAGATAGACCTTCTCCTCCCCGGGTCGTCAAGCACGAAGGACCTCGCCCCCCGGCCGAAAAGCTTCGGTCGAGGCTGCCCGGTCGCGGAGCGGACGGGCGCACGGGCGCGACCACCCGACGACGGCGCCTCCCGACCAGGCACCGGGTCGAGAGGGGTGGCTCCCGAGGGGGTACGGTCGAGGAGAAAGGGCCGGTGGCGCCCTGCGACCACGGCCCCCGCAGACTCCCTCCGTCCTTCGCCCACGCCACCGTCACCAACCTCACGAGGCGAGGGCGCTGCCGCCCTCCGAGCAGCCTCCCCCATCGGAGTCGAATCCGACGGGGCCTTGCCTAGGCGCGGGGCCTCGCTCCCCGCACGCCTCCCGACTTCCTGGTGCCCCACCCCTGGACGCTAGAGTCTTCCTGGCACCAGTTGGTACCGTCGCGCTCACCCATCTGCAAACAAGATAATAAAGTCAAACGATACGCCTTAAGGATACGGCGAACGAACCACCGGTCGACCCGCCAAGGGCCCACTGGGAATCCGAGGACGCCGGGGGCCGGAGCCCCCACCGTCGTCAGGTCGCGCCGACCTCGGGCGTTTCCGCGACTCACGCTCCCGGAGGCAGCAGCGAAGAAGGCTCTTCCCTTTTGAGCGATGCGCTTGAAGACGTGCGGCCGCGCTGGGCGAAGTCGCCCGAGCCCGCTGCGTTGCGATGCCCAGCGGGGAACCTGGCAACGCAGTTAGCACAGAGGCATCGGCGTCCCTCGGTGTTTGCGGCCGCAGTGATCTCGGGACCACCTCGAGGGGCGGCCAATGACCCGCGATGTCGCTTCGAGGTCCGAGGCACGCTCGAGTTGGGGCGCGCGGAACCCGCCCGCTCGGGCTCGGGGCTCCTCCCAAGGCGTCCTGCGAGGAGGCCGAGCCCTCCCCGAAGAAGACGCCGGAACCTTCGCATACAAAGAAGGACGGATGGTAAGAGAACAGGCAACCAAAAGGAATCGAGGCCAAGATCCTTACCCTCGTCTTCATCGTCATCATCCTCCTCAGTGGTATCGGTGTCGAAACCCCGAGCGCGGTTCTCCTCCTGCACCTGGTGTTTGTCCTTTTTCGCCTTGTCGTCCAACTTCCTCTTGCGCTGGCGCTCATTCTCCGCCCGGTTGGCCGCCCGCTGCGGATGACCCTTCGGCAAGGGCACCCCGCGACCCGTCAACACGAGGTAGGAGGGCTGCGGAGAGGAAAGGCGAGTTCAGTATACAAGGAAAAAGGACACCGATGGAACAGGGAGGGGACGGAACTTACGAACTCCACGAATCCCTCCTCCAGTCTCATCGGGGGGCACCCCTCCATCGGAAAAGTCCACCTAATCCGATCGTTCGCCGGACCCACCGCCGGCTCCAACGCCCTGTTGAGCCGTCGAGCTACTTCCGCGTCGGACGGCGTATCCATGGGCAAAGTGGTCCCCTCGGACGCAACGCCCGGGCTCACCTCAAACAGGCGAAGCGCCTGCTTCATGAGAGGCACCACCCGCCTCTTGTGGTAAGCCCTGATCAGCCCAGGGCCATTAAGCCCCCTCTCGCGGAGGAGGGCAATGGAGGCTAAGTGATCCTGAAGCTTCTTCTTCTCCGCCGCCGGGACGCCCCATTCGCCCCAACGCTTCGGCTAAGCGGTGGGCAAATCCATCGTGAACGTCGGAAGGGGAGGGTCGATTTCCGAGATAGAACCACTTGATGTGCCACCCACTGTTGGAGGAAACCATCTTCATGGGAATGTAATCCCTCGCCTTGTTCCCACGAAGATGAATGATGGCGCACCCAATCTACCATGTTTCCGACTCACCCTGCACCCGTCGTTTCAGCAGATCGACCGCAAAGAAATACCTCCAGAGCTCGAAGTGGGGATCGATCCCCAGATACCCTTCACACAACGCGATAAACGACGCGATGTGCTGAATCCCATTAGGATTCAGACAGTGCAGGGGGATCTGGTAGAACTCGAGGAGCGCGGTGAAGAATGGGTGAGCTGGAATCGCAAACCCCCGTTCGTGGAACGCCAGAAATGAGACCACGAACCCTGCCCCTGGGGCCGGGCCTCCTCAGCCCCCGGGCGCATCCAGTCATCCTCGCGGAGGAGGCCGCACTGGATGAGCCCATCAATCTCAGCTGACGAGATCACCGACGAGGACCAGTTGGCCATGGCTACAGATCTAGACTCACAAATGACGGCCTCCTCGAGCGGGATGGCGAGAAGCGCATGGGGCGAAATAGCTGCGTGAGATGCGCAAGCCGTTTTTTCCTATTTGTAGGGAAGTTTGGGACTGACGGACCCCACAGGCCCCCACGACCGCGGTGCCAGAGGGTAGTGCAACACGCAACCTTGACGAAACCTCTTCCAGCCCACCTACCGCACTAACTCGGGCGCAGGGCTCGAAACCGTACCCTTGCAGTTACACCTCCCCCAGATAAGTCCCGGCGCGGGCTCGAGGCCCTGTCGAGACCGACGCGTCCCATCGGCCGCCCGGCGGTTGAGGCGCACTGTGCGGGCGAGGGTGGAGCGAACTGCCCGTGCGCGCACCAAAACCGACGCCACTACCCGAAGCGTACGCTTGGTCTCTCTGCGGACATGGCCCCGTCCCGAGAGACTCGGGAGCTACCGGCGGATGCGCTCGCGCACCCAGGAGAAAACCGCCATGACCCTCCGTCTTCAAGCCCCCTGCAGGCGTGGGCCCACACCTGCAAGGACTCGGGGCTACTGTCGGGGCCAAACTATCGGTTTGTTAAGCCCCGGCTCAACGGAGATTGTGAGCCTTAAGCAGCCCAGGGACCCGGCCCACGAAAGCCCGGACCCAGGTGAGCCAGCGCTCCAAGAGCCCACTAGAAGGCCGCGCAGAAGCCCACCGGGCGAACCGCGCCGTGCGGCGGCGCGACCCCGGGGCGCATGGCCTCTTGACCCCGCAGGGCGCTCGACTTCGCACGCCCCCTGCACGAGGCCTAGGGGACTCCCGGGGTCGCGACCGGGAGGCCGCGGCTCGCACGACCCTGCGCTTAGCGTCTTCACGAAGAAGCCGCCGAGGCTTGCACCTCACGGCTAGGCCCGACCCCGTGACCTGCACAACCGGTCAAGGCCGCGGCCGCTGCATCTGCGCCAGGGGGTGGGCGGGCGCCTTGACTACTTGTGCCTCGGCGAGGGCATGGACGCGGGAATCAGCGGTACTTGTTAGCGTGAGCAGGGCGTGGCCTCGCCCTTGACCGCACTGTTAGTCAAGGGCAGGGCGTGGCTCGGCGTCTAATCACCCTGGACAGTCCGGACGACCTGACCGTCATGACCCATCCCCGAACCGTACGACATCATTAACTCCGGGATAATACTCCAAACGCTCTAATCAACTGTTCAGCCTCTCCGTCCACTGTTAAGGCATGGGCGAACGCTCCGGTGATGCGACCTCACCAAAGACCAAGCCCGATCAACGCGTGCGGCGCAAGGAAGAAGGATGTCCCGACCCCAGGAAGGCAGATGCACCACTCCACCACTGTCCTTTTTTTCTTTTTCTACACGACACGCCCATATCTTCTTCATGTAAGGTCGTTCCCTCCCTTCATCTATAAAAGGGAGGGCGAGCCATTTCACAAGACAGGTCCGACTCGACAACGAAAACCACCACTCACACGCCACGATATTGGCACCCACGCTCAATCAGAGTCTTGGGAGACCCTCCCTCTCTCGAACCGGTTGTAACCCCTACTACGAACCGCCGCTAAGTAACACGATCCTTTCGAACTGGACGTAGGGCCTCATGCCTGAACCAGTATACTTCCCATGTCGTCTTAGCGAACCATCTGGGCATAAATGCGCATCTATAAATTTACTAGTTGGTGCTTTCACGAAACACCGACAGACTAAAACACACCTAAGATAGGCCACAGACGTGTTGTAATATACTACTAAAAAAGGCTGCATCAGTGATCATTTTATCTTTATGACACATAAAGCTTTTACTTGACTGAACATTTTACATGGATCTCAAATAATTAACTTCAATGGTTTCCAAATGTGAACGGTTAGATGAAAGAATTAAACGAATCATCAGATCATTCGTAAAATAAATGTGTTAATCCCATTATTCTTGTTTTTTGTGAAAGGATTAATCCCATTATTCTGAAGTCTGAAGCTTGAAATATATCCTACCAATCCATTGTTAATTCTGGCAAGCACTAACTGGCTCTGAGTTGCTGTTGGTTCATGTGGAGAGGAGCTTCTTTAGGGCCAATCGAGTATATTGAGAAAAAAAAATCCAAATACCAACACTGACCTTGACATCGAAGCAGCAAGATGTGCATGAAAAAATGGGCCATTTCAAGCCTCCCACCGGCCGACGTCCAACAAACCAGATGCTAGCAATTGCTATCTTGCCCGCAGAAGCAGCTCGCATGCTTAATGGATTTGGTGGTCCCATTCGCTCACGTAGGAGAATGCAGCCCCCAAACCAAAAGCTGGAACAATGCTTTATACAAGAACATAATCATAACTAATAAGATACAAAATGATTGCTTTAAATTCAATTCCATGGAGAGGAGTAAAAATAAACTTAGCATGATAATGGAAACAAGTGAATCAATACAAACATACCACTGAAGCTGAAGAATCTAGCTGGCAGCTAGCACTTCATTCTCTTCTGAATACTCAAAATGCTTAGCTTTTGAAATGCTGAAAATATAACAAATTCACCCTGAACATTTTTTGGTCATCTAAAATATAAATAAGCAGCAAGCGTACAGTTTAACATTGGTAACTGCATCAATTACTAAGATCACTGAACTGAGTATAGAGTTGTTCATAAGACGAGGCCAAACAATAGCCTTGAAACATTTGTCATCAAAATGGAGGCCATCAAGTAAAAGATTGCATAAACCTATAACTATGAAGCTTTTTTTAAAAACAATGGCAGGAGCTCTACCTTTCAATTAAGGGACAGGGAGTTTTATGTACAGAGTGGCTCTTGAGTCAATAACATACACATGGCCAAAGTGGCACGAAAAGCCTAATGTCAGGAGGATCCTGATCCCAACGCCGAACTATGAAGCTTTTGTATATGGTTTGAGATGCAGAGTGGATCATGCATACCGAAAGGGTACCCTGGCTTTAGGAACTGAAAGGTGATAGAACAGCTTACTGAATGTTAGTTTTTTTCTCGAAAACGCAGGAGAGCTGCGTTTCATTATATTAAGAAGAATGAAAGGGGCAAGACCCTACAACACATGCCACACACCACCCCATACATATAGAAAGTTACGTTCGCGCCCGAAAGAAGAAAGGGGGGGCGCGACCAAAAACACTAACATTAAGCTAACCACCAAGTAGAGGGGCTGTCAAAGAGGACAAACCCTTAGCTCCTGCTAGGCTCCACAACCAGCGCTCATCTCCAGCAAGTGTAAGAGCAGCACCAAGGCTGGGGGCAATACCATCAAAAACGCAACGATTCCGATGGTTCCAAAGAGTCCATGCCCCAAGCACTATGAGAGAGTTGAGACCTTTTTGCATCAATCCGCTTGTTGCTCCAATAGCCTTTTCCCACCAACTGTCAAAAGAAGTGTCTGAAGGCTATGGTGACAGGGAATGGAGCCCGACCTGCCTCAAAAGGTGGTACCAGAATTGCCTAGCAAAGACACAGGAGACTAACAGGTGGTTGATAGTTTCATCTTCCTGGTCACAGAGAGGGCACTGCTCAGGATGAGGCAGCCCACGTCGCGTGAGGCGATCCGCTGTCCAGCACCGATTGTGGGCCACCAACCAAAGGAAAAAACGGCATTTGGGCGGTGCCCAGATTCTCCAAATCCTCTCATATGGTTCAAACTGAGCAGATCCCAAGAAGAAGCCCTCATAAGCAGACTTGGCTGAGTATTGCCCACTATTGGATAGCCGCCAAATGTGGACATCTTCGACATCAGGTTGTAACTCGAAGTTGTACAGCACTTCCCAGAGATGGAGGAGGTCCACAATAACACCAACAGTGCGGGCTCCCTTGATATCCAGAACCCAGCTGCGGTTAGTAATGGCTTCCTGGACAGTATGCTGTTAGTATGAGCTCGTTTCATTAAGTATGAATGTTATATCTAGCTGGCACTTCTCCATTAGACCTTGTTTGGCTGCATACAAATACACCTTAATCCATGCGGTTTGTGAGGGATTGAAGTAAAATTTGAACTAAAATACACCTCAATCCCTTCTAAACCGTATGAATTAGAATGTATTTATGTACAGCCAAACAAGCCTTTAGTAAATTGAAAATGGATCTACTAGGCAGAGCATGTGCATTAGTATATCCTGTGAAATTTTATTTTTGACTTGAAAAGGGAAGAAAAACATTAGTTAGTACACGTCGAAGCTTCTGTTCAGAAACCAACCACATGGATTTAACAATCCAGAGGCAGGACCAGTTCGACTTCATACCCATCTCTATGGTGAAATATACAGCAAGTGTGAAGAACTTTCCGGAAATATAAAAATTCAGACCTCTTTAGTAGTAGTTTGACAAAAAAAAATCAGTTAGTCAAGCAGTTCAGTCCACTTAATTCTAATTTATCTCTATTGTTGCATTTAAGCCCTCGACTACGTAACTCGTTGTCTCGGTTGATAACAGTTACGTGCACTGGCCATTGCAGCGCCGGACAACGGGCAGGCGAGGCCAGGCGCCGCTCAGCCCAACAGGCCCAAAGCCCAGCTGGCCTTCCTCCTCGCTGGCCCGGAAGGCGCCGCTAGGCTCAATTAAACGAGGGGCCCCTCTCAAAAAAAAATTAAACGATGGGGCTCGCCGTCGCATCGCCGTCAAGCAGGTCACAAAACTTTCCCCTCTGGCTGCTTGGCACTGGAGCACAGGACGACGGAGCTGGCCGGCGACGCGCCATGGTGAGGATTCGCGCCGGCGAATCTTTTAAGGTAGCAGTGCAGCGTGAGCGGAGGCTCTTCGAAGCGGCGGCGCCAAAGGGGGGAATTACTACTGCCGGAGCAAGTAATGGTGTCAGCAAGGGGAGCGACGGCTCTAGAGAGCCTATGCGGCCCCGCCGTCGCGGACGGATGCGCATTAATGGAGCTGGCGTCTCCCAGAAGAGCAAGGTCTCCAGCTCCTATGGGCCGGCAATGCCGCCATTGGGGATGCAGCTGGAGGGAGCTGGCTTCCCGAAGAAGAGCAAGGGCTCTGGCTCCTGTGGGCCAGCAATGCCGACGCCGGGAAAATTGCTATTCTATGACTCGAATCGTGTGGCTTCGCTATTCTATGACTTCTAACATCGACTTCGCTAAAATATGACTCTAAACATTCGCGCTTCGTAATACATATGATTTTGTTTCTTTTAATCATTTTAAAGTCCCAAATATATGTATTTATTCCTAAAGTGACCCTTTTACCCCTCATTCTTTTTACCGTGGCTAGCTACTGTCCGTGGCCTCCATGGCCTTCGCCGGTGGCCGTGGCCATGCATTGGCTCGTCGCTATCTTGCTGCTGGCCGTAGCCATGCCTTGTCAATTTGTACACGGCCATGCCTTGGCTGTTGGCCGTGGTCATGGCTGATTGGCTAACAGCAGCCATGCCTCATTTGCCGGTTGTGGTAGGCCATCGTGTGCCCTGGCTTGGGCGGCCAGGCCACCAGGGAGGGCGGCAGGCGGTGATCGGCTGGCGGCGGCGCGTCAAGGAGACGAACAGATGGTCGGACGAGAGAAAGACGTCGGGCTCGGGCCAGTAGATGAATCGATGGTACATGAGAATACCATAAGGGCAGTATGGTCATTAATAAAAAAATACGTGTATTTAGGACTATAAAAATGACTAGCAAATATGCCCGTGCGTTGCAACGGGAGAAGAAAAAACTATTAATCTAAATCAAGGACAAAAATTTTATATATCTATTTATATTTTACCATTTTCATAAATTTTAATGACGATACTTTATTTTATGATGGCTATGAAATTCATAATAAAGTTAATATTGTTAACAATATGACAATGCTCTATTAAGTCTGTAACAAATTAAAATACTCTCATTGTCTCAAATCATAGGTTGTTCAACTTTTTAGATACTGTCGGGGACCAAAATAAGGGCCCTCTAAGAAAAGCCCAACAAACGCAAACCATGGCCCAACAGGCCTCCCACTACTCTACCTGGGCCGCGGCTCCGACGCGCCTGAGCAGGTGTGTTGACACCTCTTAATGTTATCTCTAGTAATGGCGCTAAAAATGCTTGTGGGCATAGCATCGCTACTAGAACGCCAAGTTATCATCCCCAGCAACAACACCAAGAGGTGTGGTATTAAATCATGCCACCATTTAGAATATAGAAATAGTATCCAAAGCGCACGGATCAAATACCATTGTAGCATTTTACCCAGATTATTACCGGGTTGTCATTTATATTTTATTTTGGGAAACAATGGCTAAAGACATTGATAATTCACCATCATGTATCTACTAACTAGTATACCAACTAGACCTAAGCAGGGGTAAGTGGTAAATGATAAGAGTTATGCACAATATCACACACGAGAGGAGAATCCTATAATATATAGTCAGCTAACTTGAGAGGACTAAGGGAGAGTTCAAGGTTCCTATGTACTTCTCTATTACTTGGGTTCTATTCTAGTTGACACTAGAATGTAACGAATGCATGGGTAAGTATAGCACACACAATAGCACCGGGGGCAGCAGCGGTACCTTTCCAACTCTCGAATAAGACTGGGAAGAAGGTAGTTGGGGAAGGCTGCCAAAAGCCCTACGAATCTCAACCCCGACGTGGTGGAATACGAAGGCCACATAGAGCTGTCACCCCTATGGGCTACCACAACTAACCGTAAGAATTGGGCGCAACCTCGGGTAACCTATAGCCTAGACACCATGTCTACACTATCGATTACTACTCTAGCTACACGTGATAACTAGAGCACCTAATACAAGGCGGAGATCCTATGCTAAGATGCAATAACTACACTAACCATACAAATAAGGCGTAGGAGTAAATAGAGAAGATAAATATACTAAAGAATAAGTCTTGCAAAGATAAGATACAGAGATATACCAGACCTCCAAGGCTCCACGGCGAGATCCGGAACGAAGCCTCTCAACCCTAGCTCTCAAGTTACTAAGCTATTACATTGAAGAGTCTAGCCCTAATCTCCCTGGTGTGTTGATCTCCATGAGAGCATGATCCTCAAAGAGACGTCTCTCGAATGGATCCCAACGAATAATGAATTAGGGTTTCAGGGGATGCCTCCCCTAGGGTCAGGGCTCCTTTTATAGACCCGAAGCGATTAACGTGAGCCCTTGGATCAAACCAACTTTGGCGGGCCGGCCGAGATTGAAACCCTAAGGCGGTGGAGCACTGGGCCAAAAGCTGGGCCCATTTGGCGGCCGAGCCAGGCCCAGCCGATCTGGGGTGGGACCGGCGGTCCCACTCCGGGCCCGGGCGGTCCGGTTCGCCGTGGTGTCTTTCGCGCCTTACGGAGTCTTCTAGTGCAGCCTCCGCGGTGGAATTGATATCTTTTCATCCGGAACTCGAAAAAAGGCAAATGATATGTCCGTTTCGATTGTCTCGACGAGCTCTTCGTAATGGTGCATTCTAATCCATCATTTGAGATACTTTTATACTGTCATATTAGTCAACTTTGATAGCTTTTTCAGTATGTACTGTAGAAACATAGATTCACCAAAACTTGTGGAACTCGATAGATCAAAACCCTATATCTGTGCTCTGTGGTTCATTTCATGTCAAGTTTGATGATAACTGATGGGTTATAATTGATATTAGTGACCGTCAACAAGTTCCCCCAAGCTTAACCTTTACTAGTCCCTTAGCAAAGCTAAACTTAGAAACAGATATAGATATTCATAATTCTTAGATATCGCAACCTTGAAGTAACTCCTCAAAAGTATACCTGCATTCAGACAAAAATTCTCCTCCAAGCTTAAGCAATAACTGAGCTGACTTTCAAACTTACTCATATTACCTTTGACTATGGGGCTTATCAGCTCTTTCTTGGGCCTTGAGTACTTGACAGACAGAAAGATCCACCTAAGCACTATGTCTCAAGCTCTTCGCTCAACTATCATTCTGGAGGTTTTAGAGGATTTCAAATAAAACTCAGAGCTTCCCATGTATGACACTCTCAAGTCTCTTAATATGTGTGGTATTTGTGGATTCTCACCAAGGCAGTGATGATGGTTGCCTTTCTTTTCATCCTATAACTAAGGCTTATGTGGAGCTCATAGGTAAAGAGAAACTGAAAGAGCAAAGTTGCAATGCATGTGTTGTAGAGTCAAACAATGGATCCATGGAGAAACGAGTCATGCAGTCGAATCAAGATGTATAAGTGGATGGATATGGTGGATATATGGTGGAACCTAATTCTACTCAGCTCCTTAAATGCCTATCTCTCTTTTGGACTTAAACACTAGCCAGAGGTTATAAGCTATCTTTTTCTCTCTTTTTTTCTCAGGGAGTTGGGTATCTATGCACCCACTGTTTTCAGCATTTGGACACTTGTCCGTTGTTTTTCTTTTCTTCTCCCTTCTCTCTTTTTTTTGTTTTATTTTTTCTTCAAATATCTTTTTGCATAGCTCATAGCACTCCTTTTGGCATTGATAGGATTTGGAGAGATAACAACAGGAACATGGAGCATTTATTGGATGGATAACCTAATGGAATATTTTTGGTGTTCTCTCCCAGTATAGGAGAAAAACATTTTTGAAATGGATGTAGGTGGAATGGCATGTTGTTGCACCTACTCCAGTGTAGAGTAGTGTATATGGAGGTGGATCTTGATTCAAGAGCATGACAAATTTCTCACTAGGGTCACAAAGGTTGACAAAACTCAATGCAAGACAAGTAGCATGTATGTGGAAGTTTAACTAGCCTATCTCATCATGTTTGGCTCAAGTGGGAATGTAAGCTTTGTCATATAGGAACTCATCATGTTTTTGTATTTTTCAAAAGGTAAATCTCCAGAACTCTAGTGTCACTTAGAACAAGATAGATAGCAGCTCAGATTTTCTTAATCTTATCAATCAGGTACCTAGACTTAGTTTAAGCATATGCAACCCACAAGTTTTAGGCTTAGAGCAAATCTTCATGTCAAAACAGTTGGAGCTAAAACTTAGGAAAACTTATGTCTAAACTCTAGGCACTTCAAAGGTGTTGTAACAGAGCAGTTATCATCATTTCAGATCATCTCGATAGCTTCCTCTTTATTGACTCTATCTAGACAAACATTTTTATTTGGTTTTCTCATTTTTAATCATACTATATAAGACTCAAAAGACTCTACAAAGCATGGACCTTCATGTGCCCATATATTTTTGGTATTTTTAAGTTTTATGACTGACTCGATAATCGTGTAGGTACACTTACCTGGGTACCTAGGGGACGCCTTCCCCCAAGCTAGTTGTTGTCATGGTTGAGCATTAAAACTGAGCAGTCCTCTCGGTGGAGCTCATGCTTGTAAGAGCAAGTGTAGCCGGGAATCTCGATCTCATCCAATAAGAAGTTGCTTCCTCCACACAGTGATTAGCTGTGTGTTGGGAAGGTGTACTTCAAGATGTAGATGATGATTCCTAGGTGACAAGCTCTTAGAGTCATCCTGTAGTAAACATCTCACAAAACACCAAAACTCGTGGAACGGATTAGGATAAACAGTTAGTGGTTAGCCGTTTCGTGGACTGGTTGTTGTGAGAGGTTTTCAAAGGTCGTTAGAGTTCATACAGTGTTGCAAGATGCTCAATAATTATTTTTGGATTTTCTTTTTATCGAATAGAAAGGAAATATGCATGCTACTTTTTATTTTATTTTTAGGCCACCACAGTGAACACTCTTTTAGTTTGCACTATAGGGATGTCACATGGGGCTTTGAGTTTTTAGATGCAAAATGGATGTATTATATTTTTTCTTTTTTTTTTTCTTTTGTTGATGCAATGCTAGTGCAGAAAAAGTAAACATGCTAAAACAATAATTAATACAATGCAAGGAAGTAAATATAGATAACTACCGACTTACCTTTCGTCGGAGGTTCGGTGGTTTTTAAGTCTGCCGATCCAGACTTCTCCTTTGTAGGTTTCTGGGATGAATGCCTCGTTTGATGATGGAGATGAAGGACTAGATGATCATACCTTCTCGTGCCAAACTTATTAGGATCTTGGACTTGATATTGGTTGGACAGGTTCATCCTCCTTGTTCATCCATCTTGTTCTTTTGAGGTTGATTCCTTTAGTGTTTCGTTGATCGAGGCTCCTCGTTGACAATATTCGCCTTGACCTATTTTGCACCATCTGATCCAGGAGATGAGAACGCAGACGGTTGCATTTTCTTCTATCAACCTTTTTTTATCTTCACTGATTTTGGGTTGATGAGTTGATGTCTATTGGAGCTGCAAACTTGAGTTCCTCCTTTTCTTTGTCTTCTAACAGCGGGTGAAAAGTTTATTCTTCATTGATGATACACCAGCTATCTTGATGGTCACGGAAAGAACTCTATTGGTACTCTGCATGGGAGCTTCATCTCCAATGACTCATTTGTGTCATCCTATGTCCATGATTGCTTACAGTCTTTGGAGACACCATCGACATACCACCATTGATGACTAATGTTTATTGATACAGGGATGCACACTGTGACGTAGTGGGATCTTGTCATCCTGGTCTTTGTGTCGGTATTTGAGTGTCTTCGAAGATGATGATGAGAGCAGGCATCAGTTTGGCCCATATAGAGAAAGTTGCATCCTGCTTGTCATCGCTTTCCTCACTTGAAGACATAGAGTCAGGGTCACTCTAGTTCTATCTCAATGATCCATGTCATGTTCCTTAGCCAACCATAAACTTGCCTTCTGTTCCTTTGACTTGTATGCAAACATGCTTGGGATGGTGAACTGCGGCAGAGCACAAAGGGTTGGTTGACTAGCCAATGGAATGAGCTGTCAATCTACTCTTACTGGCCTGGAGGTCCCTTTTGTCTTGCAGGGTGATTGGTCCACTATCATGGTGAAGTGTAGAAAGTGTTGAAGTGTTCTCACATTGATTTCTTTCTATCCTGGTCCTTTCTATACACTTGTTATCCTTCCTTTTTGTTTCAAACCATGAACAGACATTTATTCTTTCTTTCCTGCAAGGATGTTAGTGGACACATACCCGAAGGATTGCAACAAATTTAAAACATGGGTTGTTGTCCATTTTTATCTACGCTAATGAAAAGATGGTTTTAGGATCACCTTTAGCATAGATTTTATTTATCATGTTTGTATTTATTTACTGCATTCTTACATGGTTCAAGGCAAAGGTAACTTTGTAGCAAAAGATAAACTTTGATACTTACAGTTCTTCTATGAATGACGAGTTGTTCTTCTTTTGCGCAAAGCTATTGGACTTTATCATAAGCCTTGATTCATCTCTGTTGTGAGTTCATCTCAGGACTTATCCAGATTGTATTTGTGAGCTTTCTGTAGGGGTTAGTCCAACAAATATAACCTATGTCTAACAAGCACTCCTTAGTTCAATAATCAAACTAGACTCTATGTCTAATTTAACTAAAGAAGGCATTTTAACCTAAGCACCACGCTTAATTTAAAAAGCCTATAGAAGTATGTCGAGTACTTCCAAACTAAAGCATACTATAGCAAACAAAGGTAGCATGCGAGCACAAAGTGATTTACTCAAACAGAGATGAAAGCATGATCATGTATGGTGAGAATAGTTTTTTATTATTTTTTTAAGTAGAGATGCAAGTGCTATGCATGTGTGCAAGGAACTAAACATGCTATGAATTTGATATGAGATAGAGTGGATGCATGGATTGTTCAAAGCAAACATGCAGTCATATGCAACATGATAACTACTCATTAAGTTTAGAGTCCATGAGCAAGACTATCTCACCTTTCTTGATCATACTTACCATGACTCACAATAGAATTCGTGAGTTGTGCAGCGTCCTTGTTCGTCACACATGATATCATTTGAATTCTTGTGACGAAGATCTTTTTCTCCAATCTACACAGGGTTAGAATAATATATACAAGTCTATACATACCTGTGAGATGGCAGGGTTCCAATGTTGATGAATCATGAATGTTCAGGCACCCTGGATTCTTTAATACCTCTCTTGTCTTGTTATTGTGGAAATTCGCCAAAAGGTTGAACCATTGATTTCCTGCTTATTCCACAACTCAACAAACACAAGGGTAATCCTACTAAAGCTAGTGGTAGACTAGGTTAGCAGATATCAAAGATCAATACCAAAATCTTTACGCCTATTGTGTCCCCGGCAACGGCGCCAAAAATGCTTGTTGACACCTCTTAATGTTATCTCTAGTAATGGCGCTAAAAATGCTTGTGGGCATAGCATCGCTACTAGAACGCCAAGTTGTCATCCCCAGCAATAACACCAAGAGGTGTGGTATTAAATCATGCCACCATTTAGAATATAGAAATAGTATCCGCAAGCGCACAGATCAAATACCATTGTAGCATTTTACCCAGAGTATTACCAGGTTGTCATTTATATTTTACCACTGGGAAACAATGGCTAAAGACATTGATAATTCACCATCATGTATCTACTAACTAGTATACCAACTAGACCTAAGCAGGGGTAAGTGGTAAATGATAAGAGTTATGCACAATATCACACACAGAGGAGAATCCTATAATATATAGTCAGCTAACTTGAGAGGACTAAGGGAGAGTTCAAGGTTCCTATGTACTTCTCTTTTACTCGGGTTCTATTCTAGTTGACACTAGAATGTAACGAATGCATGGGTAAGTATAGCACACATAATAGCACTTCGGGGCAGCAGTACCTTTCCAACTCTCGAATAAGACTGGGAAGAAGGTAGTTGGGGAAGGCTGCCAAAAGCCCTACGAATCTCCAACCCCGACGTGGTGGAATACGAAGGCCACATAGAGCTGTCACCCCTATGGGCTACCACAACTAACCATAAGAATTGGGCGCAACCTCAGGTAACTTATAGCCTAGACACCATGTCTACACTATCGATTACTACTCTAGCTACACGTGATAACTAGAGCACCTAATACAGGCGGAGATCCTATGCTAAGATGCAATAACTACACTAACCATACAAATAAGGCGTAGGAGTAAATAGAGAAGATAAATATACTAAAGAATAAGTCTTGCAAAGATAAGATACAGAGATATACCTGACCTCCAAGGCTCCACGGCGAGATCCGGAACGAAGCCTCTCAACCCTAGCTCTCAAGTTACTAAACTATTACATTGAAGAGTCTAGCCCTAATCTCCCTGGTGTGTTGATCTCCATGAGAGCATGATCCTCAAAGGGACGTCTCTCGAATGGATCCCAACGAATAATGAATTAGGGTTTCAGGGGATGCCTCCCCCTTAGGGCCTGGGGCTCCTTTTATAGACCCGAGCGATTAACGTGAGCCCTTGGATCAAACCGACTTTGGCGGACGACTGAGATTGAAACCCTAAGGCGGTGGAGCACTGGGCCAAAGCTGGGCCCATTTGGCGGCCGAGCCGGACCGGCCGGTGCGGGGTGGGACCGGCCGGTCCCACTCCGGGCCCATTTGGCGGTCCGGTTCGCCGTGGTGTCTTCTCGCGCCTTCCGGAGTCTTCTAGTGCAGCCT
Source organism: Chrysopogon serrulatus (assembly GCA_015844335.1). NCBI lineage: Eukaryota > Viridiplantae > Streptophyta > Magnoliopsida > Poales > Poaceae > Chrysopogon > Chrysopogon serrulatus. The sequence continues at coordinate 41,530 of JADLZL010003069.1, forward strand.
CCGCAGTGGAATTGATATCTTTTCATCCGGAACTCCGAAAAAGGCAAATGATATGTCCGTTTCGATTGTCTCGACGAGCTCTTCGTAATGGTGCATTCTAATCCATCATTTGAGATACTTTTATACTGTCATATTGGTCAACTTTGATAGCTTTTTCAGTATGTACCTGTAGAAACATAGGTTCACCAAAACTTGGGGAACTCGTTAGATCAAAACCCTATATCTATGCTCTGTGGTTCATTTCATGTCAAGTTTTATGATAACTGATGGGTTATAATTGATATTAGTGACCGTCAACAAGGTGTACCTCCTCTGGCCCATCCGAGCCTACCCCGCTAAGGGCTCGGGCGAGAATCATTTCTCTGCCTCGCCCGAGCCCCCAGCGCCGGGGCCTCGGACGAGCTTCCATTCTCCGCCCCGCCCGAGCCCCCAACGACAGGGCCTCGGACGAGCCTCCAGCTTCCGTCCCGCCCGAGCCCCTGGCAACCAGGCCTCGGACGGGACGCACCACCCAGAGTCAGAGACCGTACCACCGAATTGACGCATATCCACCACCGCCCGTCCACAGCCCGTGTCAGGAGAGCTCCATGCTTTAATAGGGGGTAGGCATTGCCCCGTCGCAGCGCATACCGACGATCATGCTTACGCAGTCTCCACAGTGGAGGCCACGCCCGCCACAGTGGGGCACTGTGCTGCCTAACCCCTCTGCCAGGTCCCATCGCCGGAACTCCAGGACGCCGTCCACCACGCCAAGGCCCACGCCAGCCGACGTCACCCCCCGTGCGGGAGTGGACAGGACGCCCATTCCAGTCAACCAACAGCCCACCCCGTGACCCCCGAGCACGGGATGGGCAACCACTGCGCCGGCGATCATCAGCGGCTGTTCCACCCACTCCTCGTACGGCGACAAGCTCCGAGGCCCCCCGAGCCTCGGACTCCAGGCGGGTCAAAGCTACAGGGCTCTGGCACCCCCTCCATCGCACTCCACCAACTCCAACAGGGACGTCCGTCATTCTGGACAACAGGAGCGAGGAGGCGACGTCGCACTGCCTCGTCACGGTCCAGGACAGTCTGCCCACTCCGGAGCCTCGGATGAGGGAAGACGGAAGCCCATGACCCGGCCACGAGCACGATCACCCCTTGTAAAGCCCTACCTTCCCCTTGCGCTATAAAAGGGGAAGGCAGGGGCCCGTAGACGAGACACACAAAAGCCCGATATTGGCAACTCGCTCAATCACCACGAGACTTGGGACCCCGTCCCTCTCTCACTGCTTGTACACCCTACCTACGAGCACTTCGGTGCAGGATAATACAAGAACTCCTCCCCCCACTGGACGTAGGGCCTTCTCTTGCCCGAACCAGTATAAATCCTTGTGTTCATCTTGCACACCATCCGGAGTTGGGAGCACGCACCACAAATTCACTCGTTGGTGCTAGGGCCACCAGTTCTAGCACCGACAGTTGGCGCGCCAGGTAGGGGAGCTGTGCGTGTTTCGCCTCTCTTCCCGCCAGACCTCCGGATGGCCAGCAGACGTGACAACGCCTCGGGGCGGCTTCTCAGCCCCAACTCTCCTTCACCCTAGCCGCTGGAGCCAGGGACCCTGATCCGGTTCGGTGAGCTTGAGTTCGTGTCGACTGGTGTCCAGTACGACATGGAGCTCCTCCCGGCCGGAGTTCAGGGACCTCCCGACGAGGCCCCGGTGGACCCATCACCGGCCCGGCGCAGAAGGCACCGTGGCACTCGCTCCCGCCATGCACGACAGACTCACCACGACGCCAGCGGTTTGGAGGAGGACCTTGCGGCGCTACAGCTGGGCGACATCTCCCACGGGGACACTCAGCCGCCGTCGCCACCACGACAACCATTTGGCTTGGCCAATGCCGCTGCCACGAGCGCAGCGTTGGTCTCCACTGCCATGGGAGCCTGGAGGAGGCGTCCACGTCGCCGCAGGCGCCCCACGGAGCGCCCCAACGCGGACACCCCCGACGGGTCCATCCACACCTTCGAGGAGTACCTGATCAGGCAGGCGGAGTGGAGCGACCCTGGCACGCACTACGTCCACCCGATCCGGCGCTACCTCGAGGACACGGAACCCAGGGGGTTCATCCCGGAGCACGCCTTCGCCTTCGGCTACCCCGACTCCGACTCCCCGGACGACATGCACGACCCGACGCGCGAGTGCTTCCACGTGGAGGTTCGTGACCTCGGCGCCGACGGCCGCGACAGCGACGACGAGGATCAGGATCGTAACCCTAGGCACACCGCTAGGCCCGCCCCGGTGGTCGCAACCCCAGTGGATCCGGGAGCCTCCCGACCACAGGGGGAGCGGACCCCACCGCCTGCGACTACCCCGAGGGCGGAGGACCCACCAGTCACACCTCGGGAGCCACGTCGACCCACCGTCGAGCAGATCCGCGACCTTAGGGCTAAGCTTGACCACGACCGTCTTTAGCTACGGCAGAAGATAGACGCGCTCGAGCAAGGCCACTGCGCGGCGCCCAACCCGAGCCCCCGCGGCACGGCAGCATGCCCGCGATGTCCAGCGGAGAGGATCGTCAACGACGAGGGGGGCGAGCACCCTCCCGTCTTCCAGCGCCACAGCCAAAACGTCGCGGGCTGCGGCCCTTCGCTCCGATCAATGCCGGAGCCCCGCACCCGGAGGGGCGCCGCATCCGCGACGAGCTGCGAGGCTTCATTGAGACCGCCGCAGTCCAACAGACCGAGCTCATCCTCGCGCCTTCGCGCTCGGAAGGACGAGAGGCACCCGTGGGCGTCCCCCGGGAGGAGCGCGAGGCCTCTGGCCCACCGGGATCCCTAGCGAAGGTCGGCTCGCGAGCGCATCTAGGACAACCGCGGCAGCCTCAACGATGGCGACGCGCGCAACATCGTGAGGGAGCCAAGAGCGCGAGATGAACGCGACCGCCAGCCGCGAGGGGGGCGGCAGGTGCGACAGCGACGAGGACGCGGCGACCACGGACCCCGGGGCCTCGCGCCTTTAGCCGGGAGATCCGCAGTGCACGGTTCCCCTTTCGGTTCCGCCAGCCCGCCAACCTCACCAAATACTCAGGTGAGACGAACCCCAGGGTTTGGCTCAACGATTACCGCCTCCCCTGCCAACTGGGCGGGGCGGACGACGACAAGCTCATCATCCGCAACCTTCCCCTTCACTTGGGCGACGCCGCTCGGGCCTGGCTGGAGCACCTTCCTGCCCGCACGATCTTTGACTGGGCCGACCTGGTCAAGGTCTTCGTGGGAAACTTCCAGGGCACATACGTGCGCCCTGGGAACTCCTGGGATCTCCGTAGCTACCGCCAAAAGCCCGACGAGTCGCTTCACGACTTCATCCGCCGCTTCTCCAAGAAGTGGACCGAGCTTCCCAACGTGGCCGACACTGCCATTATCAGCGCGTTCCTCGACGGGACAACCTGCAAGGAGCTAGTCCACGAACTGGGTCGGAAGATGCCCTCCACCGCCAACGAGCTGTTTGAGGTGGCCACAAATTTCGCCTCCGGCGAGGAGGCAGTGGGGGCCATCTTTCACGGCGCCAACGACAAGGACAAGCGGAAGAATGAAGACACCGGCGGAACAGCAACCCGCAACCAGAAGAACAAGAGGGGCAAGCGGAGGGGGAAGCAAGGCAAGAAGGAGGAAGACTCCGAGGATGATCTCGTCGCTGCGGCCGACCGCAAGACCCCCCGAGCCCCCCCGGGACCCGGGGCGTTCGACGACATGCTCAAGAAGCCATGCCCCTTCCACAAGTTCCCCGTCACTCACACCATGGGGGAGTGTGACTTGGCCTGCCGATTCTACTAGAAGCTGCCCCCGCCCGAGGACAAGAAGAAGAAGGAGAAGGAGGATGAAGACAAGGACGGCGGGTTCCCGAAGGTCCACGATGTCTTCATGATCATCGGAGGCCTCCCGGCGAACTTTTCTCCGCGTCAGATCAAGCGCGAGCGCCGAGAAGTATTCTCGGTGCGCCCCGCCACGCCGCAGTACCTGCCGTGGTCGGCCGAAGCCATCACCTATGGCCTCGACGACCACCTGCTCTATGTGCCAAACCCCGGGAGATACCCGCTCGTGGTAGATCCCATCGTCGGCAACGTTCGGCTCACTAAGGTGCTGATGGATGGCGGCGCCCTCAACATCCTCTACTCGACACCCTCGGCTGTTGGGGATGGAGCGCCCGCACCTCCGACCCTCCAACTCTCCCTTTCAGGGCCTCGTGCCAGGCAAGCGAGCCTGGCCCCTCGGGCAGATCAATCTCCCCGTCGTCTTCGGGACGCCATCAAACTACCGCAAGGAGGTCATCACCTTCGACGTGGTTGACTTCCGAGGAACCTACCATGGCATACTCGGACGTCCCGCGTATGCGAAGTTCATGGCGGTCCCGAACTACACGTACCTCCTCCTCAAGATGCCAGGCCCCAACGGCGTCATCATCGTTGGCTCCTCCTACGAGCACGCGTTCAACTGCGACGTAGAGGCCATCGAGCATGCCGAGGCCATGGCCATCTCCGAGGCTCTCGACTCCAAGCGCCACGCCGGCACCTTCGAGCCGTCCGATGGGGTAAGGGAGGTTCCACTCGACCCCTCCACCTCGTCCGGCAAGACGGTGAAGATCTGTGACTCCCTCGACCCTAAATAGGAAGCCGTGCTCGTCGACTTTCTCCGCGCGAACATCGACATCTTCGCGTGGAGTCCCTCGGACATGCCAGGCATTCCGAGGGATGTCGCCGAGCACTCCCTTGATATCCGGGCCGAGTCCAGATCGGTGAAGCAGCGACTGCGCCGATTCGACGAGGAAAAGCGCAGGGCCATCGGCGAGGAGGTGAACAAGCTTTTGGCGGCCGGATTCAACAAGGAGGTGTTTCACCCTGAGTGGTTATCTAATCCTGTACTGGTTAGGAAAAAGAGTGGGAAATGGAGGATGTGTGTAGACTATACCAGTTCAAATAAAGCATGTCCGAAAGTCCCTTTTCCCTTACCGCGTATCGATCAGATAGTCGACTCCACCTCGGGATGTGAGCTCTTATCCTTCCTTGATGCTTACTCCGGCTACCACCAAATAAAGATGAAGGAGTCCGACCAGCTCGCGACGCCCTTCATCACTCCGTTCGGCATGTACTGTTATGTAACGATGCCCTTCGGGCTCAGGAACGCAGGGGCCACGTACCAACGGTGCATGTTGGGCGTCTTCGGCGACCACATCGGTGAAACCGTAGAGGCCTACGTCGACGACATCGTGGTCAAGACTAAGAAGGCTGACGACCTCATCTCTGACCTCAAGATCGCTTTCCAGTGTCTTAAGGCCAAAAGCGTCAAGCTCAACCCCGAGAAGTGCGTCTTAGGGGTCCTCCGAGGCATGCTCCTCGGGTTCATCGTCTCCAAACGTGGCATCGAGCCCAACCCGGAGAAGGTGACTGCGGTGACGAGCATGGGGGCGATCAAGGACCTGAAGGGCGTACAGCGAGTCATGGGTTGTCTGGCGGCCCTCAGCCGCTTCATCTCACGGCTCGGTGAGAAGGGCCTGCCCCTGTATCGCCTCCTGAGAAAGTCCGAGCGCTTCTCCTGGACCACCGAGGCCCAGGAGGCCCTCGACAAGCTCAAGGCTGCCCTCACCAGTGCCCCGATCCTCGTCCCGCCTGCCGAAGGTGAACCCCTCCTCTTGTACGTCGCTGCGACCACCCAGGTGGTCAGCGCGGCCATCGTCATCGAGAGGCAGGAGGAGGGCCACACGATGTCAGTCCAGAGGCCAGTCTACTTCATCGGCGAGGTGTTGTCGAGACCAAGATCCACTACCCGCAGATCCGAAGGCTGCTCTATGCGGTGGTCACGACTCGGCGCAAGCTCCGGCACTACTTCGACGCCCACCCCGTGATGGTGGTCTCCTCCTTCCCGTTGGGAGAGATTCTCCAGAATCGGGAGGTCTCGGGGCGGGTCGCCAAGTGGTCCGTAGAGCTCATGGGAGAGACCCTCTCCAACGCGCCAAGGAAGGCCATCAAATCTCAAGCCTTGGCCGACTTCCTCGCGGAGTGGACTAACACCCAGCTACCGTCGCCCCAGCTCCAGGTGGAATGCTGGACGATGTACTTCGACGGGTCCCTGATGAAGACCGGAGCCGGCACCGGTCTTCTCTTCGTCTCTCCCCTCGGGGTGCACATGCGGTACGTAATCCGCCTTCACTTCCCAGCGTCGAACAATATGGCAGAGTACGAAGGCCTGCTCAATGGGTTGAAGATCGCCGTCGAACTTGGCGTCAAGCGCCTTGACATCTGAGGGGACTCGCAGCTCGTCATCGACAAAGTCATCAAGGACTCAAGCTGCCACGACCCCAAGATGGACGCGTACTGCAAGGCGGTGCGCCCCTCGGGAGGACAAGTTCGACGGCCTCGAGCTCAACCACGTCGTCCGGAGGCACAACGGCCGCCGACGAACTCGCCAAGATCGGGATTTGGGAGCCCCGATTCCCGACGACGTCTTCACCAAAGGCCTCGTGGCTCCCTCCGTCACGCTCGGGCCTCGGAGGATTGTCCCGACCCCCCCTCGGGGGCTGGGGGCTCGTTCGAGGCCCCCTCGACATCTGAGACCCCCTCGACTTCCGAGACTTCCTTGGCATCAAATGCCGAGGTCATGGAGGTCGACGGAGGAGATCCAGAGGCTGACCCCAAGCCGGACTGGAGAAAGCCATACCGACTGGATCATCCGAGGGGTCCCCGAGGACTTCAACCAAGCCAGGCGCATCGCGAGAAGAGCGAAGTCCTTCGTCGTCATCGAGGACGAGCTTTACAAGTGAAGCCCCTCGGGGGTCCTGCAGCGATGCATCACGGTCGAGAAGGGCCTCGCCCTAGTCCACAAGATCCACGCCGGTGTCTGCGGCCACCACGCCGCTCCCCGCTCCCTCGTCGGCAGCGCTTTCCGACAGGGGTTCTACTGGCCGACCGCGGTCGCTGACGCCACCGAGGTAGTACGCACCTGCGAAGGATGTCAGTACTACGCTCGTCAGACGCACCTGCCGGCTCAGGCGCTCCAGACCATCCCGATCACGTGGCCTTTCGCCGTGTGGGGTTTGGATCTGGTAGGACCCCTCAAGAAGGCGCCCGGGGGCTTCACTCATCTGCTCGTCGCCATCGACAAATTCTCCAAATGGATCGAGGCGCGCCCCGTCACCAACATTCGGTCCGAGCAGGCGGTACTTTTCTTCACCGACATCATCCACCGCTTTGGAGTCCCGAACTCTATCATCACCGACCACGGCACCCAGTTCACGGGGGCGAAGTTCCAAAACTTCTGCGATAAGCACCAGATACGCATCGTCTGGTCCTCAGTCGTGCACCCCCAGACGAACGGGCAGGTAGAGCGGGCCAACGGGATGATACTGCAAGGGCTCAAGCCTTGGATCTTCAACAAGCTCGACAAGTTCGGCAGAAGGTGGCTCGAGGAGCTCCCCTCGGTCCTCTGGAGCCTCAGGACAACGACCAGCAGAGCCACGGGTTTCACGCCCTTTTTCCTCGTGTACGGCGCCGAGGCCATCCTGCCTACCGACTTAGAGTTCGGGTCCCCGAGGCTCAAGGCCTACGACGAGGCACGCAACTAGGCGGCTCGGGAGGATTCGCTGGACATGCTCGAGGAAGCCAGGGACGCCGCCCTCCAACACTCAGCAAGATACCAGCAGTCCCTCCGACGTTACCACGACCAACGGGTCCGCACCCGAGACCTCAAGGAAGGCGATTTGGTGCTCCGTCTCCGCCAGGACAACAGAGGACGCCACAAGCTCACGCCGCCTTGGGAGGGGCCCTTCATCATCGCTGAAGTCCTCAAGCCGGGCACGTACAAGCTCGCCAATGAGGCCGGTGAAGTCCTCAACAACGCTTGGAACATCCAACAGCTACGTCGCTTTTACCCTTAGAAATTCCAAGCATTGTACATACGCTTTGTACCTTTGGCTAAATAAAACTGAGTCCTTGGGCGTTTTTCCCAAGTCGCAGCATTCTGTCCCCAGTAAGGCTCAGTGAGACTTGCTTTTGGCTCACCAAAACCAAGCCTCCCTCGGGGGCTAGAAAGGGGGGAACCCCCTCCCGGAAAGCACCCCTCAAAAAAATCTTTCTCGTTTTCCTGGCTATCTTTCGTAAACTCTACGTTCTCGCATACTTAGGAAAAAGCACGACCGAGGTCATCCCAAGGCCGAGGATGGCCGAGCCGCGAGGCCACCCACGCCCGAGCGCTACGGTGCCTCCACTCGCTACCCTCAGCCAAAAGGATGACTCCAAGTGCCGCGGGGGGGTCGCTCGATTACGGAAGGGCAACAGGGCCGAGGCATCTACTCGCACAGTCCTTACCTTCAGTTAAAGAGCGACCCTCGGCTGCGAAGCATCCTCGCAAGACCAAGTAGCGAATACAAACGGAAGGGAATGTGAGAGATAACGAAAAAGCTAGTACAAAAAGCATAAAGACTCGACGGGCCGATTCACATAAAGTGTTCCACAAACACACGCCAACACAAGTTCCTATTTACATGGGCACTCGGGCCCGGCTTGCAGGTCTCATGGGGGGGCGTCCCGGCGCAAAGCATCGTGGGCGGCGACGTCCACAACCTCGGAGCCTCGAGCCGCAGCTTCCACGGTCTCGGCGTTCTCGGCACCGGGGCTCACAGCTTCGGCGACTGCAGCTTCAGGAGCCGCAGCGTCAGGGCCCACGGCTTCGACGGCCACGACCTCGACGTCCGCGGCCTCAGCGTCACCAGCTTCCTCTGGAGGGGTGGAGACGACAGCAGGCGCAAAGGTGGCCGCCAACGCGGCAGGAGCCCCGCTCGCCTCGGCCTCCTCGACGAGTTGGGCCAGCACCTCGCTCTCGCGCCCCATCTCCTCTTCGGCCACGACGAGTCCCTCGGCGATCCGAGGGAGGTCGAGCCGGTAGTGGGACATGGTCAGTGCAAGCGTGTGTGATACGCCGACTCGGAGGGCCTCGGGGCGTGCGCCCACCCACTGCGGTACCGTGGCCAGCCGCGCCACCTAGGTTGCTTCCGCCGGCGTCCTCCGCCTCCACCGCGGCACAGACGCCCGTAGCCTCCCGCGTCAGGATCTCGAGCTCGCCCTGCACCGAGTTATAGGCGGCCTGCGATGCGGAGAGGTTCTCCTCCAACTCCGTCACCCTGCCCTGTAGGCCTGCACCAACCCGAGAGTTAGGTTCTTGGACGACATAACACAGGCACAAAGAGCGATCGCGGCGCTTACCTTGCAGCTGGTTAGGAAGGGTCGTGGCCTCGGCGATCCCCTGCATGACCGCCTCCTTCAGCTTGGAATACTCCCCGGCCAGGACGACGTGCTCAGCCTCGGAGGCCTCCAACTTCTCGGACAGGGGCCTGATGGAGTCCACCGAGCGTGAAGCCTCGGCGACTATCGCCTCCGTCTCCACCCGGAGCTGGTCAAGGCTTTTGGCATGACCCGTCGCGATCTCCCTGGCAAGGGAGGCGTCCTCGCGCGCCGTCGAGGCCTCGGACTGCAGCTAGGAGATGAGAAGACGGAGCTTCTCCAGCTCGGCGTCTTTCTCCGACACAGTCGTCGTCAGCTGGGCAACCAGCCCCTTCTGCTGAAGGAACTGGTCGTGGAGGCCGGCCGACGCGCGGAGGAGGTCCGACTTCTCGCCCGACGTCTGCGCCAACTCCTGCAGCACACACCCTCTTTCCGGTCAGACGCTGGGAAAAGGCCCCCAAGGGGAATGAGGATGGAGCAGCCACTTACCCGAAGCAAGGGGGGAGTTCCTGGCACAGCCCCGACACGATGGTCCGGGCGGCCTTCTCATAGCGGTCGGCGCTTGCGTCACGCTCACCCAGGCCCTCACCTCCTTGGCATCGTCCGGGGCGAAGGCCCCCGCTGCGCCAAGGCCCCAGGCGGGCGGGCTCTCCGGCCTCGGTAGGTATCTGGCGGACGCCTTGCCGGGAACTCCGGCCGAGGGCGGCGGCATCCACGGCGGGCGCCTCCCTCACCTGCGCCTCCTCGGCCTCCCCTCCGGCCGAGGCGACTCCGCCTCGGTGGCCATGACTTGGCCGGGAGCTGAGGCTGGCTCCCGCCTCGGTCACGGCAACATCGGGCAGAGGCAACCACTGCGGGCTCCTCCACCGTCCCTCGGTTGGCACCGAGGATTCCACCCGGCCGACACAGCCAAGATCACCACGTCGTCCTTCTCGTCGGGCGCCTCCGCCCGTGCCGGTGGCACCCGACGGGGACGGCTGCTTTCGACCGATGGCGCCACGGTCGCACCCTCGGTTTCCCACGGCAGATACTGCGCCGCCTCCGTCTCCATCACCGAGGACTGCACTGCGATTGGCGGCGCCTCGGCGTTCTTCTCCCTCCTCGGCCCCGGCCCCGTCGTCTCTCGACAACGGAACCGAGGCTCATGTTCCCAGCCCCCGCTTTAGCTGTTTCCGAGGGGCGAGGGCGCCGCATCTACCGTGGCCCTGGCGCTCAGCCGGATGGGCACAAGGTAAAATTAGCGGGCAAACGTTGGAATCAACGACGAGGTGCGAACACCACTTACCCGCGCAATTTAATCTTGGCACGGACCGGGACCCTCCCGAGGGAGGGGCGTCGGGCGCCCTGCCAATCGCGCGCCTTCCGGGGCGTCTGCCCGGCTCTCCGACCCGCTCTCGGCCGGCGCGGGCCGCTGCGGGGATGGGCCTCGGCGGGGGGAAGGGCTCGGCGACCTCCTTCCCCCGCTGCGTCGCGCCTCCTCCCGGGGGGCGTCCCAGCACCGAAAGTGTCGCGCAGCCCCAAGTCCGGTGACACCGAGACGAGCCTCTCCCCGGTGGCCCCTTTCGGACGTCTGCGCCATCGACGAGCCGCCGCCCACCTGGGCGCGCGGCGTTACCTCCGCGGGATCAACCCCAGGCAGCGGCTTAGCTTGTCCTCGTCCCACTCCTCCTCGCCGTCGTCATCGTCATCACCATACTCGGTAGTCTACGACGGCGTCTCCTCCCGAGGGAGGTCCTCCTGCTCCTGGCGCCGCCGCAGCCGAGCCAGGTCATCCTTCTCCTTCTGCTTGCGGACATTACGCACCGCGGTGCTCTCCTTCTCCTTCCTCTGCGCCTCCACGCGGTCGCGGTTGGCCTTCTTCTCCCGGCGAGCGGGGCCCGACGGCCTCGGCCTGAGCCCCTGCAAGCGCGATGACCGGGGTTAGCGTGGGAAAAAGAAGAAGAATGGAGCGCACGTCGGAGCAGAGGGGCGAGCCTTACCAGACCGATGTAGTCCTTGTCCGGCCGCATTGGGATCTTGAGCAGCTGCGAGTGCTCCACCGACGCCGCCTGCCTCGTCCGGTCGAGGACCTTGGCATACCCTAGGTCCTCGGCCGCCAGCCGGGTGCCCTCCCAGGCGTTGCTAGGCCGCATGTCATACAGCGCGCTGCCCGCCGATGCATGGCGGCAGCCGCAGCGCCGCTTGTGGAAGCCGGCGATCACGGCCGAGGCGTCCAGACCCGCCTTGGTCAAGCGCGCCAAGGCGGAGAACACCCTCTTCAGCGGGGTCTCCTTCTCGACGATCAACTCCTTCCGCCACGTCGGCGGCTCGGAGGTGAACACCTTCCCGGTGTAGGCGGGCAGGTGGTCGTAGTCGTTGCGAAGGTAGAACCACTTGCTGTGCCAGCCGCGGTTCGAGGTGGCAAGCTTCGCCGGGATATACTCCCCGCGGTGCTTGGACCGCAGCTGCAGCGTGCAGCTGCCGGCCCAGACCGCCAGCCTCTTCCCCTTCTCCTTTTCCTTCTCCTTCCCCTTCTCCTTCTCCGCCCCTGGCGGAGATTTCAGGAACAGGGTGGCCTCGAAGAAGTAAAGCCACAAGTCCCAGTGGGCGTCGACGCCGAGGTAGCCCTCGCACAGCGCCTTAAGACGGCGTGGGAGATGCGAGTTGGGGGCGAGATTGTGGAGCTCCAGGCCGTAGTGCTCTAGGAGCGCACGGAGGAAGCGCCCACCGGCATCCCGAACCCGCTCGTGGAACGCCGTGAAGCTCACGGCGTACCCCCGACGGAGGGCGCGGGTACGGTGGTCGGTGGCGGCACGATCCCTCCGGCCGCTCGATGTCGGTCGGGACGCGCAGGAGCCCCTTTCGCCTGGCGTCGCCAACTCCGGCTCCGTCACCGAGCACGACTCCCACTCCGCCACTCCGACGACATCAGCCCTGGGCGCCATCAAGGAAGAAGTGGGGATAGGCTAGGAAGACGACGTGGGAGGCTTCTCTCTCTCTTCTCTCCGGCGGGCTCAAGTTCTCTCTCTCGGACGGCGGAAAAGGCAAGGGCAGAGAGCAGCAGCAGGCGTAGGAAGGAGGGCCAACGCGGCCGCCGCACAGGTATTTATACCCGACGCGCTCCCCCTCTTTGCATTAATTGCGTATCGGCCACCGATACGCCGTAATCGACACACACCATGCACGGCACGAGGCGCCGGGCGCACGAGCAGCCACAGCCCACGGGCTCGGCCGAGACCACACGCGCGTCACACGATACGCTTTGCCGCAAAGGATCCGGGCCACGGGCCGGGGGCCTCGCCACCGTAGCGTGGCCCGGGGCCGGAAGCGCGGCGCCGCCGTCGCATCCCCGTGGGACCCACGAACACACGCCGCACGTCAAAGCGCCACGGCGGGGAAAGTGGGGCCCGCCACCGCCTGGGCTGGGCCTCCACATCCCGTGCGGGCCGCCTGAAAAGACGCGCCCACGCCCAACGACAGGGCAAAACAGGGGTTCCTCCTCCACAAAGGAGCCTGGGCGACGGCCCATTTACGGTCCAGAGGTTCGCAGGCTGGCCCATCTAAGGGTTCGATAGCCACCTCAGGGCAATAGAGTCAGGGGCAGCTCGGACGGCCTCATACACAGCCTGGCCCCGCACAAGCGGGGGCGTCCTAGCAGCATCCGAGGCCAGCATGGCAGCCAGAGTAGGGGATCCCGCGTGGGAGAGCACCGAGCCCTCGGGACCCGACGGACGGGACCCGAGCCCCGCCTTAGGCACGCCGTGCAGGCTCTTATGAATCGCGCCTCCGGGCCCAGCCAACCCCTAGCGAACGGGGCACAGGCGGTTCACTTGGATCCTCCCGTTAACAGCTCACCGGATCTAGTCGTGTTCGACACTCGTCGACGATAGCACGACGAAGTCCACCCTCCTCCCTGCGGAAGGGAAGCTGAGGTGCGTAAAAAACTGACGGCTGAGTACCAATTGGGTTCCCCTCGTCACTACGAGGGCTCGGGGGCTTCCCCAATGCGCGAACCAATTCGGGAAAACGTCCTGAAACCTACCCGAACCCCTGGACGAGCCGACGGGCCCGGGGGCTCGGCAGTACGGACCGTTTGTCCGCCATAACATGCACAAGCCCTCGGACGAGTGCCCTCACTCCTCCGAGGCCTCGGGGGCTACACCCGGCGGGTGCGCTTGCGCGCCCCCGCCGGTGAGCACGGCTCTCGAGATAAACCCCAAAACCACACCGTGCGAGCTAATTACAAGCCCTCGAAGGAGTCCCCCAAACTCCTCCAAGGCCTCGGGGGCTACACCCGCCGGGTGCGCTCGCACGCACCGTGCGGAGAGTGTCAATGGCAGCCGAGGACGCGCGGCCTCAGCCTCTGAACGAGTGCACCCACTCCTTCAGAGGCTCAGGGGCTACTGTCGAGGACCAAAATAAGGGCCCCCTAAGGAAAGCCCTACAAACACAAACCATGGCCCAACAGGCCTCCCACTACTCTACCTGGGCCGCGGCTCCGACGCGCCAGAGCAGGTGTACCTCCTCTGGCCCGTCCGAGCCTACCCCGCTAAGGGCTCGGGCGAGAATCATTTCTCCGCCTCGCCCGAGCCCCCAGCGCCGGGGCCTCGGACGAGCTTCCATTCTCCGCCCCGCCCGAGCCCCCAACGATAGGGCCTCAGACGAGCCTCCAGCTTCCGTCCCGCCTGAGCCCTTGGCAACCAGGCCTCGGACGGGACGCACCACCCAGAGTCAGAGACCGTACCACCGATTTGACGCATATCCACCACCGCCCGTCCACAGCCCATGTCAGGAGCGCTCCATGCTATGATAGGGGGTGGGCATTGCCCCGTCGCAGCGCACGCCGGTGATCATGCTTACGCAGTCTCCACAGCGGAGGCCACGCCCCGCCCACGGTGGGGCAGCAATCTTGTGCTGCCTAACCCCTCGCTAGGTCCCATCGCGGAACTCGGGGACGCCGTCCACCACGCCAAGGCCACGCCCCCGACGTCACCCCGTGCGGGAGTGGGACGGGGCCGCCCATTCGATCAACCAACAGCCCACCCCATGACCCCCGAGAGCGGGATGGGCAACCAGAGGCGCCGGCGATCATTAGCGGCTGTTCCACCCACTCCTCGTACGGCGACAAGCTCCGAGGCCCCCCCGAGCCTCGGACTCCGGGCAGGTCAAAGCTACAGGGCTCTGGCAACCCCTCCATCGCACTCCACCAACTCCAACAGGGACGTCCGTCATTCGGACAACGGGGAGCGAGGAGGCGGCGTCGCCGCCTCGTCCACGGTCCGGGGGAGTCCGCCCCACTCCCGGGCCTCGGATGAGGGAAGACGGAAGCCCATGACCCGGCCACGAGCACGATCACCCCTTGTAAGCCCCTACCTTCCCCTTGCGCTATAAAAGGGGAAGGCAGGGGCCCGTAGACGAGACACACAAAAGCCCGATATTGGCAACTCGCTCAATCACCACGAGACTTGGGACCCCGTCCCTCTCTCACTGCTTGTACACCCTACCTACGAGCACTTCGGTGCAGGATAATACAAGAACTCCTCCCCCATTTGGGCGTAGGGCCTTCTCTTGCCCGAACCAGTATAAGCCCTTGTGTTCATCTTGCACACCATCCGAGTTGGGAGCACGCACCACAAATTCACTCGTTGGTGCTAGGGCCACCAGTTCTAGCACCGGCGGTTGGCGCGCGCCCGGTAGGGGAGGCTGTGCGTGTTTCGCCTCTCTTCCCGCCGAGACCTCGGATGGCCGGCAGACGCGACAACGCCTCGGGGCGGCTTCTCGGCCCCAACTCTCCTCCACCCCGGCCCGCTGGAGCCGGGGACCCCGATCCGGTTCGGTGAGCTTGAGTTCGTGTCGGCTGGTGTCGATGCGACATGGAGCTCCTCTCGGCCGAAGTTTGAGGGGACCTCTCGACGGCCCCGGTGGACCCATCACCGGCCGGGCGCGAAGGCACCGTGGCACTCGCTCCCGCCATGCACGACGGACTCACCACGACACCAGCGGTGTCCGGAGGAGGACCTTGCGATGCTACGGCTGGGCGACATCTCCCACGGGGACACTCGGCCGCTGTCGGCACCACGACAACCATTTGGCTTGGCCAATGCCGCTGCCACGAGCACGGCGTTGGTCTCCACTGCCATGGGAGCCCGGAGGAGGCGTCCACGTCGCCGCAGGCGCCCCACGGAGCGCCCCGACGCGGACACCCCGACGGGTCCATCCACGCCTTCGAGGAGTACGATCGGGCGGGCGGAGTGGGCGACCGGCACGCACTCACGTCCACCCGATCCGGCGCTACCTCGGACATGGAACCCGGGGGTTCATCGGGCTGCACGCCGCCTTCGGCTACCCGACTCCGACTCCCCGGACGACATGCACGACCCGACGCGCGAGTGCTTCCACGTGGAGGTTCGTGACCTCGGCGCCCGGCAGGCTGCGGCAGCGGCGACGAGGATCAGGATCGTAACCCTAGGCACACCGCTAGGCCCGCCCCGGTGGTCGCAACCGCAGTGGATCCGGGAGCCTGCCGACCACAGGGGGAGCGGACCCCACCGCCTGCGACTACCCCGAGGGCGGAGGACCCACGGTCAGTCACACCTCGGGAGCCACATCGACCCACCGTCGAGCAGATCCGTGACCTTAGGGCTAAGCTTGACCACGACCGTCTTTAGCTACGGCAGAAGATAGACGCGCTCGAACAAGGCCACCGCGCGGCGCCCAACCCGAGCCCGCGGCACGGTAGCACGCCCGCGACGTCCAGCGAGAGGATCGTCAATGGACGAGGGGGCGAGCACCCTCCGTCTTCCGGCGCGCGAGCCAAAACGTCGCGGCTGCGGCCCCTACTCGCTCCGATCAATGCGGAGCCCTCCACCTCGGAGGGGCGCCGCATTCGCGACGAAGCTGCGAGGCTTATTGAGACCGCCCGTTGATCCAACGAGGCCGAAGCTCGTCCTCGCGCCTTGGCGCTCGAAGGGCGAGGCACCAGCGGGCGTCCCCGGGAAAAGCGCGAGGCCTCTGTCCACCGGGATCCCTCGCGAAGGCCGGCTCGCGCGCATCGAGACAACCGCGGCAGCCTCAACGGCGGCGTGCGCGCGCAACATCGTGAGGGAGGCAAGGCGTGGGGACGAACGCGACCGCCCGGTCGCGCAGGCGGCGGCGCGGCAGCGACGAGGACGCGACGACGCGGACCCCGGGGCCTCGCGCCTTTAGCCGGGAGATCCGCAGCGCACGGTTCCCCTTTCGGTTCCGCCAGCCCGCCAACCTCACCAAATACTCGGGTGAGACGAACCCCAGGGTTTGGCTCACGATTACCGCCTCCCGCCAGCTGGGCGGGGCGGACGACGACAAGCTCATCATCCGCAACCTTCCCCTTCACTTGGGCGACGCCGCTCGGGCTGGCATGAGCACCTTCCGCCCCCGCGATCTTTTTTGGGTCGACCTGGTCAAGGTCTTCGTGGGAAACTTCAGGGCACATATGTGTGCCCTGGGAACTCCTGGGATCTCCGTAGCTGCCGCCAGAAGCCCGATGAGTCGCTTCGCGACTTCATCCGCCGCTTCTCCAAGAAGTGCACCGAGCTGCCCAACGTGGCCGACACCGCCATTATCAGCGCGTTCCTCAACGGGACAACCTGCAAGGAGCTGGTCCACGAACTAGGTCAGAAGATGCCCTCCACCGCCAACGAGCTGTTTGAGGTGGCCACAAATTTCGCCTCCGGTGAGGGGAGGCGGGGGGCCATCTTTCGCGGGCGCCAAGGACAAGGACAAGCGGAAGAATGAAGACGCCCGACGGAACAAAGCAACCCGCAACCAGAAGAAGAACAAGAGGGGCAAGGGAGGGGGAAGCAAGGCAAGAAGGAGGAAGACTCAGGGATGATCTCGTCGCTGCGGCCGGCCCGCAAGACCCCGAGGCCCCGGGGGCCCGGGCGTTCGACGACATGCTCAAGAAGCCATGCCCCTTCCACAAGTTCCCCGTCAAGCACACCATGGGGGAGTGTGACTTGGCCTGCCGATTCTACCAGAAGCTGCCCCCACCCGAGGACAAGAAGGAGAAGGAGAAGGAGGATGAAGACAAGGACGACGGGTTCTCGAAGGTCCATGATGTCTTCATGATCATCGGAGGCCTCCCGGCGAACTTTTCTCCGCGTCAGATCAAGCGCGAGCACCGAGAAGTATTCTTGGTGCGCCCCGCCACGCCGCAGTACCTGCCGTGGTCGGCCAAAGCCATCACCTATGGCCTCGACGACCACCCGCTCTACGTGCCAAACCCCGGGAGATACCCACTCGTGGTAGATCCCGTCGTCGGCAACGTTCGGCTCACTAAGGTGCTGATGGATGGCGGCAGCGCCCTCAACATCCTCTACTCCGACACCCTCAGCCTGTTGGGGATGGAGCGCCCGCACCTCCGACCCTCCAACTCTCCCTTTCAGGGCATCGTGCCAGGCAAGCGAGCCTGGCCCCTCGGGCAGATCGATCTCCCCATCGTCTTCGGGACGCCATCAAACTACCGCAAGGAGGTCATCACCTTCGGCGTGGTTGACTTCGAGGAACCTACCACGGCATACTCGGACATCCAGCGTGCACGGAAGTTCATGGCGGTCCCGAACTACACGTACCTCCTCCTCAAGATGCCAGGCCCCAACGGCGTCATTACCGTTGGCTCCTCCTACGAGCACGCGTTCAACTGCGACGTAGAGGCCATCGAGCATGCCGAGGCCATGGCCATCTCCGAGGCTCTCGACTCCAAGCGCCACGCCGGCACCTTCGAGCCGTCCGATGGGGTAAGGGAGGTTCCACTCGACCCCTCCACCTCGTCCGGCAAGACGGTGAAGATCTGTGACTCCCTCGACCCTAAATAGGAAGCCGTGCTCGTCGACTTTCTCCGCGCGAACATCGACATCTTCGCGTGGAGTCCCTCGGACATGCCGGGCATTCCGAGGGATGTCGCCGAGCACTCCCTTGATATTCGGGCCGGGTCCAGACCGGTGAAGCAGCGACTGCGCTGATTCGACGAGGAAAAGCGCAGGGCCATCGGCGAGGAGGTGAACAAGCTTTTGGCGGCCGGATTCATCAAGGAGGTGTTTCACCCTGAGTGGTTAACTAATCTTGTGCTGGTTAGGAAAAAGAGTGGGAAATGGAGGATGTGTGTAGACTATACTGGTTTAAATAAAGTATGTCCGAAAGTCCCTTTTCCCTTACCGCGTATCAATCAGATAGTCGACTCCACCTCGGGATGTGAGCTCTTATCCTTCCTTGATGCTTACTCCGGCTACCACCAAATAAAGATGAAGGAGTCCGACCAGCTCGCGACGTCCTTCATCACTCCGTTCGGCATGTACTGTTACGTAACGATGCCCCTTCGGGCTCAGGAACGCAGGGGCCACGTACCAACGGTGCATGCTGGGCGTCTTCAGCGACCACATGCATGCTTCCTCTTGTACGTCGCTGCGACCACCCAGGTGGTCAGCGCGGCCATCGTCGTCGAGAGGCAGGAGGAGGGCCACACGATGTCGGTCCAGAGGCCAGCCTACTTCATCAGCGAGGTGTTGTCCGAGACCAAGATCCGCTACCCGCAGATCCAGAAGCTGCTCTATGCGGTGGTCCTGACTCGGCGCAAGCTCCGGCACTACTTCGACGCCCACCCCATGACAGTGGTCTCCTCCTTCCCGTTGGGAGAGATTCTCCAGAATCGGGAGGTCTCGGGGCGGGTCGCCAAGTGGTCCGTAGAGCTCATGGGAGAGACCCTCTCCTACGCGTCAAGGAAGGCCATCAAATCTCAAGCCATGGCCGACTTCCTCACGGAGTGGACTGACACCCAGCTACCGCCGCCCCAGCTCCAGGCGGAATGCTGGACGATGTACTTCGACGGATCCCTGAAGAAGACCGGAGCCGGCGCCGGTCTTCTCTTCGTCTCTCCCCTCGGGGTGCACATGCGGTACGTAATCCGCCTTCACTTCCCAGCGTCGAACAATATGGCAGAGTATGAAGGCCTGCTCAATGGGTTGAAGATCGCCGTCGAACTTGGCGTCAAGTGCCTTGACGTCCGAGGGGACTCGCAGCTCATCATCGACCAAGTCATGAAGGACTCAAGCTGCCACGACCCCAAGATGGACGCGTACTGCAAGGCGGTGCGCGCCCTGGAGGACAAGTTTGATGGCCTCGAGCTCAACCACGTCGTCCGGAGGCACAACGAAGCCGCCGACGAACTCACCAAGATCGCCGCTGGGAGAGCCCCAGTTCCCCCTGACGTCTTCACCAAAGACCTCGCGGCTCCCTCCGTCACGCTCGGGGGGCAAGGGGAGGCCCCGGAGGATCGTCCCGACCCCCCTCAGGGGCTGGGGGCTCGTTCGAGGCCCCCTCGACATCCGAGACCCCCTCGACTTCCGAGACTTCCTTGGCATCAAATGCCGAGGTCATGGAGGTCGACGGAGGAGATCCAGAGGCCGACCCCAAGCTGGACTGGAGAAAGCAATACCTCAACTGGATCATCCGAGGGGTCCTCCCCGAGGACTTCAACCAAGCCAGGCGCATAGCGAGAAGAGCGAAGTCCTTCATCGTCATCGAGGACGAGCTTTACAAGCGAAGCCCCTCGGGGGTCCTGCAGCGATGCATCACGGTCGAGAAGGGCCTCGCCCTAGTCCACAAGATCCACGCCGGTGTCTGCGGCCACCACGCCGCTCCCCGCTCCCTCGTCGGCAGTGCTTTCCGACAGGGGTTCTACTGGCCGACCGCGGTCGCTGACGCCACCGAGGTAGTACGCACTTGCGAAGGATGTCAGTACTACGCTCGTCAGACGCACCTGCCGGCTCAGGCGCTCCAGACCATCCCGATCACATGGCCTTTCGCCGTGTGGGGTTTGGATCTGGTAGGACCCCTCAAGAAGGCACCCGGGGGCTTCACTCATCTGCTCGTCGCCATCGACAAATTCTCTAAATGGATCGAGGCGCGCCCCGTCACCAACATTCGGTCCGAGCAGGCGGCACTTTTCTTCACCGACATCATCCACCGCTTTGGAGTCCCAAACTCTATCATCACCGACAACGGCACCCAGTTCACGGGGGCAAAGTTTCGAAACTTCTGCGATAAGCACCAGATACGCTTCGTCTGGTCCTCAGTCGCGCACCCCAAGACGAACGGGCAGGTAGAGCGGGCCAACGGGATGATCTTGCAAAGGGCTCAAGCCTCGGATCTTCAACAAGCTCAACAAGTTCGGCGAAGGTGGCTCGAGGAGCTCCCTCGGTCCTCACGGAGCCTCGGGGCGGCGACCAGCAGAGCCACGGGTTTCACGCCCTTCTTCTTCCTGTAATGCGGCGCCGAGGCCATCCCGCCTATCGACTTAGATTTCGGGTCCCAGAGGCTCAAGGCCTACGACGAGGCACGCAACCCAGGCGGCTCGGGAGGATTCATTTGGACATGCTCGAGGGAAGCGGGGGCGCCGCCCTCCTACACTCGGCAAGATACCAGCCGGTCCCTCCGACGCTACCACGACCAACGGGTCCGCACCCGAGACCTCAAGGAAGGCGATTTGGTGCTCTGTCTCCGCCAGGACAATAGAGGACGCCACAAGCTCACGCCGCCTTGGGAGGGCCCCTTCATCATCGCAGAAGTCCTCAAGCCGGGCACGTACAAGCTCGCCAATGAGGCCGGTGAAGTCCTCAACAACGCTTGGAACATCCAACAGCCTACGTCGCTTTTACCCTTAGAAATTCCAAGCATTGTACATACGCTTTGTACCTTTGGCTAAATAAAACTGAGTCCTTGGGCGTTTTTCCCAAGTCGCAGCATTCTGTCCCCAGTAAGGCTCAGTGAGACTTGCTTTTGGCTCACCAAAACCAAGCCTCCCGCGGGGGCTAGAAACGGGGAACCCCCTCCTGGAAAGCACCCCTCAAAAAAATCTTTCTCGTTTTCCTGGCTATCTTTCGTAAACTCTACGTTCTCGCATACTTAGGAAAAAGCACGACCGAGGTCATCCCAAGGCCGAGGATGGCCGAGCCGTGAGGCCACCCACGCCCGAGCGCTACGGTGCCACCACTCGCTACCCTCAGCCAAAAGGATGACTCCAAGTGCCGCGAGGAGGTCGCTCGATTACGGAAGGGCAACGGGGCCGAGGCATCTACTCGCACAGTCCTTACCTTCGGTTAAAGAGCGACCCTCGGCTGCGAAGCATCCTCGCAAGACCAAGTAGCTAATACAAACGGAAGGGAATGCGAGAGATAACGAAAAAGCTAGTACAAAAAGCATAAAGCCTCGACGGGCCGATTTGTAACACCTCAGTGTTAAGCATTGCATTAGGTTTTGATTAATTAACCCTAATCATCAATGAGCATGGCATAAGCATCATCAAGCATTTAAATCCCTAAATGCAATTGTCATTTCATGTGTTGCTTTTGTTTGTTAATTAATTGCTTGATCAATTGCTTAGTTAATTTATTACCTTGCAAATGCTTGATCAAGTTTGGATCCATGTGCCCAGCATTTTAAAATGATTTAACAAAAAGTATTGCAAAAGATTTGGTGCTTTTGGGAGCAAAAGAAAAATAATTAGAAGAATCCCTTTTTATGCCCTAAGTTCAAAACGAATTTGTGGTTTAAAATTTATTGGGAATTTTGACCTGAGCCTTAAATGAAAGTTGTTCAGTTTGAAATTCTCTACAACTTTTGTTTTGGGCACATTTCTTGAAAATGCATTTAAATTTGTCAAAAGGGAGCTTTTTGATTCAGTTTTAAATTTCAAAAAAAAAAAAAAAAAGGCCACCGCAACCCACCGGGCCGCTTTGCCCGCTGACGGCCCACGGCCAGCGTCCGCGCCCAGCGCGCGTAGCGCCCGCGCCAGCGTCGTGGCCGAGCCACGCGCTTCGCCGTCGCCTGGGACGCCCGCGTGGCGTGGCCGGCGATGCAACGGCGAAGCGACCCCCCGCCGCGGCCGCTTCACCCGCCTCGCCCGAAGTGGAACGCCTCGGCATTCCATTTTTGCACGCTTCGCCCTCACGCGCCGCTCGCTCTGCCCTCACACGCCCAGCGCCGCTGGCCGAGCGCGCCGCCGCTGCCGCCGTTGCGGCGCGCTCCGCCGCTTATTGAGCCACCATCGTCCGCGCCGAAGGCGCAATCCGCCCGCCTCGCCTCGCTCCAACCCTTGACACCACCAGCTGGCGCCGCATTGCCTGGTAAGGGCGCATTGCGCCACTCGCCGCCGCCGCACCATGGCGAGCTCGCGGAGCTCACGGTCCCTGAGTTCCCCACTCACCCACTCGCCCTCTCCCTCTCGGGTGGCAGCGCGCCTTGTCGTCGCCGAGATTCGAATCGCACTCCGGTGCGCTCGGGTGGGCTGATTGGAGCCCACATCGCCGCACGCGGGGCTCGCCAAAGCTCCACGCTCCGCCCGTGCCGCCATGCACACGGCCGGCCACCTCTGGCGAGGCGAATCACAGCCACGCTCACGTGTAGTAGTGCCGCTAGGGTTTTGCTGGTGTTAAGCGGCGCCTCGCATGGCCTTGCCATCGCCCGGAGCAACCGTCGGTGGTGACATGCAGGGCCGCCGTGCGCCGCCGCTGTCGCCCGGCCGACTCCGGCCGCCACTCGCGCAACCAACACCACCACGGGTGCGGCTCATCGGGGAGCACGTCGGTGCCCTTTGCGCGCCCGGCGGCCGCCTCACCGCCGGCGATCACCGGCCGGTCAACGGCCGGCTCGCCTTTGGCCGGCTGACCGGTGGGGTCAGCTTGACCCCGGGTCCCGCCTGGCAGCGGCACACGGCCCACTGGGCCGCCCACGCGCTTTAGGGTTTTGGCCCTTTTCTTTATTTTGAATTCTTAAATTTGTTTAAATGAGTTTAAATTTGTTCTTGGAGCAAATGAAGTCCAAATTTGATAAAACTTGTTTCTCTAGGTTTCTAGTGAGTAGATCTACCTATGAAAAATATGTGATGTTATTTTTGAGATAGTTTTCTGCGTAGTTTTATTTAAATGCTTAAATGGCTGAAATCTGAGTAAATGCATAATAAATTGTAGAATGCTCTGAAAAATGTGATTCTTATTTTGTTAAACTCTATTTGTGATGTAGTTTTTGGGGAAAAATATATGTCATGCAGCTACTGTACAAAAATATTGGAATATGATTTAATTTCATTTCTGGGCTGATTTTTAAATGATTTTTTATAAATTAATTATAAGGAATTATGCCCTGGTAATTTTGGTGACTGCTCTTGTGCTAAATAGTTTTAGAGAAAAATATGAAATCTGTTGTTTGACACTTTTCATAGTGCAAAGTTATTAAATGTGCATTTCTGTCCTGCTGTTTAATCTTTTTTGTGTAGGCTGTTGTACTTGACGAATTGTCATGAAAATTTTATCATGGCTCTGTTATAGCATGATGTAGCTCCTGTAATTTTTATAGATTTTTCTGAACTGTTTAGACAGAGGTCACAGTTCAAGCCTAATTATTCACATGAAATGATAAGTATTGGAATTAAATGATTTAAGAAGTTCTATATTACTTCTTGTGCACTTTTAATCAGGTTATGCTTGCTGGTCCTGTTATGCAGCACCATAACTGAAATGTGATGGTTGGCTATGAATAGTAGTACTTCTCTTTATTCATGTGATGTGTGTGTGTGTGTGTGTGTGCCTACACACCACTCTTCTTTATGCACTTCTCTAAGTGTTTAGAGAAGAGGTATGCACATACTCAGTAAATGAGTTAAGTTGTTAGTAGAGAGGAGATATGCACCTACTCTGTCAAATGATCTGTTAATCATCTTCATTCATGAGCATCATACGTGTATGCATTCACTGTACTTATACATGTGCACCGCATCATACAGGTTCGCAGGAGGACCTCCAGTTTTCGGAGATCGAGCAGGATCACCAGGAGGAGCCCCAGCAGGAGGTTCCACAAGAAGGAGAGGAGGTCGAAGCAGAGGATCTACCGGAGTGTCCCAATCACAGGGCTAGTGACTTCGTTCGAGGCAAGCCCCGGAGCATTTCCTTACCTATGCTTTCTAACAGTTTAATTATGCTTTATGATTGTTGCATTAAGTATAGGAGTTGTGTGAAACCGTTGATGCATTATATCCTTGCTTTACCATTGATTATCCCACCTTGATATACCCTGCTAGTCTAGGGCGAGTATTATGCTTAGCTTGCTTAGACGGTAGAAGTCAGGTGATTTCCTGTCATCCGTGAGTATAGGTGGTTACTTATGATTGATGGAAAGCTTGTGTTGATATCATCTGGTTGATGGTTATGGTCGAGATAATTGGAGACCGGACGGAGTCTTGTGGGGTTGTTGGACCATAGTGATTCCGTTTGTGTCGATTAAGGGCCGTACCGTTGATGTACCCCAAGTCATGTTGAACGCATGCCTCATACTTAGCTGGCCGGATAAGCACTTCCGACCGCGAAGCCTAACACTATCCGGGCCGGTTCTCGATCTGTTCGCACCGTATTGGAGATGGATGGGGGACCACAGGGGCGTGAAGAGTAAGTCCGAGGTCCAGCATGGCTGGCTAAGGCAGTCGGGCGGTCCCTGGGTACGGTGGTTCTATGCGAGTCCGCGTACTTGTCTTTCCTGGATACGTGCCACGGTGATCTGTAGCTCACTTCGCGCGTGAGTGTGGTTTGTATGAGGAATACCCCCCGAGCTCAGTAGTAATCGATTCGAATCGCCATCGTTCCTGGACAGTGAACACTTGACTTGAGCTACACCATCGTAGTAATGATTATGGAATGTGGTTAATGATGATGATGGGTTAAGCTAATGTTTATGATTATGGTTACTACTTGCTTGCTTAATCATGATTAATATACTATAATGATGCATAGTACAGGTGCTTACCTAGCATAAATAGGAATGATTAAGCTGAGCAATCACTTTTAATGTTACTACCGCTTTTCCGCAAAAAGAGTCAAACTATCCCCTGATAAAGCCTGTCATTACTCCTTGGAGTCTTTTATTTTGAGTCAGTCGGGTAAGTCTAGCTGAGTACCTTCTCGTACTCAGGGTTTTTCCCGCTTGTTGTTTGTGCAGATGGCCATACCTACCACGGGTATTGTGAGACCTGCTTTTATCCAGTGGATTAAAGTACCAAGGGCATGGTCGTTCTTAATATTCTCCCCACTTGCTTTTGTGGATTGGCTATCGAGCTGGCATTGTATTAAACCTAAGTTGTGTGTGTGGGTTGAGCTTTTAAAACTATCTTGTTTCCGCTACTTGGATTTGAAGAACTTGGTTTGTAATAACTTTATTTCCACACTCTGATGTTGTTGAACTATTTGTGAAATGTTGTAACATGCGAATGGTGACGCTAAACCTATACGATCTTGGTTGATGATGTTTGGTTTGAAATCCTTCGAGATTTCCGGACTACCGGGTTTATAACGGCTTAAGTGTGACAATTGCTTGCTTAGCGAGTGATTTTTCACTTATGCTTTTATAAATTGGTCGGTTCTGTTACAGCTGGCATCAGAGCAAGGTTTAGCGGTTACTGTTTACATGTGTATTTAAAAACAAAAGATTTTGGTTTCAAAACTGAATTTCAACTTATGGATCTATAAGTCTTTGAGAAAAACCGTTTCCAAATTAAGAGTGTGCCAGTGGTCATATCCTTTATGCCCAAATAAGGACTCTAGGTGGCTATTTAAGTACTGACTTGGGGGCTTGCATCATATTTTGTTTTCACTTTTGTTGCCCATGCAAAGAAGGTAATTGTATGGGTGCCATTCGCTTGGATGGTAATGTATGGTTCAAATGCCTCTACGCCTCGGTAAGTGGGAGTTGTGAGAGCATGGTTGTCCAACCGGCAATCTAGGGGAGTGCTAGTGTGATACCGGAAGTATTTACATGTCAAAACCATGTACTTACCAAGGTGTTTAATTGTGGGTTGTGCCGTCTGTTGAGACGATGCCGTCTTTGGACGAGGATCGGGTAGTTGTACTACAGGTGCGTGTATTTGGCAATGCACGTACGTGTGAGTGCTTAATCTTTACTTTCTGCACTGCATTTATTCATACTGTTGGGATGGGCTGAAGTGGATTTTCTGCAGGTACATAACAGCGATTCGTGTAGAACGACTAGTTATACGCTATGAGAGAACGTGTATGCCACCGTTTATCCGCTAGAATTATTTTTGTTAAGTTTGTGAGAA
The DNA here is from genome assembly GCA_015844335.1 of Chrysopogon serrulatus. Classification (NCBI taxonomy): domain Eukaryota; kingdom Viridiplantae; phylum Streptophyta; class Magnoliopsida; order Poales; family Poaceae; genus Chrysopogon; species Chrysopogon serrulatus. The sequence continues at coordinate 67,892 of JADLZL010003069.1, forward strand.
CGTAAGGTCCGTGCATACATCATGTTTGTTCATCTCATGTCATTACATTTACCTTCCCTTATAAATTGATTACCTCTGTCAATTAAAATTGGATAATTACTAACTTGTCTCACCGGGATAAATTTCTGACAGATGGCTCGCACAAAGCAGACAGCTCGCAAGTCCACTGGAGGACGTGTGCCACGTGGACAGCTCGCACCTCGCACCACTATCCGGGAGTCTCACTTCCTGGAGGAGTTTGGGATGCCCACGCTTCTTTGGCGTGTGCTGGCCCATGTGGGGTATACGGAGGAGCAGCGACCCGTATACTCTTGGGTGACTGAGGAGCCGAGCGACGGAGACCAGCTGGTTGCCGTGGAGGTTACCGTCCCACCACTCCACGAGGACTCGGAGTGGGAGGGGTGGCGCCTTCGTGCCTACGGAGTCACGCCGGAGGAGGGGGCTAGCAGAGTTGCCTTCTCCGTCCTGCGCACTATCATGGGCGTTTTCCGAGCCGGCACGTGCCTTGGCGGGGAGTGTTCCCTCGTGGTGACCCCGGCCGACACTTCGGGAGCGGTCTCCCAAAGATGGCACGCTGGGCCGGGATTCATGAGATTGAGGATAGCGACAATGCAGCGATGAGTGCCATGTTTGCTATGATGCAGACCTTGGATGCTACTCAGTCTTGCATGTATAAGATAAATGGCTGGAACAAGACCTCGTCAGAGAGGCAAGAGAAGAAGAAGAAAAGGCACTCGGATCATGTCAGAGATCTGAGGCACCAGATAGAGCTTATCACAGCTACCAGGGATGACGCTGAGGCCCGTGAGAGGGCGGCCAACAGGGGGAGGTCGCTACCTTGCGTGCACGTGTCGCACGCTATGAGCAAAGTATGAGAGGAACGCCGATAGGATGATGGCGCAGCTAGTCACGAGAGGAATGAAGCCCGGAACGATGCCCATCACCGGGGCGCGGCTCTTTGACCGTGAGCGTACATTGACCCGGTTGCACGAGGACTACCACGTGCTATACAACCAGGTTCATGGTCACCATGCGCACAGGGGGCTGCTGAGATGGAGCCGGGAGTCATCGATCCCGATGGAGGCGAGGAGGACGCCGACCTTCCCCCTGCACCCGAGCCTGCACCCGACGACGACGTTGTTGCAGGCTCTTTGAGTCCGACATCGGTAGCGAGCACGAGTAGGCTAGTAGTCTTATCACTAGTCCTAGTTGCGCTCTTTGTTTTTTTGTTGTGGCTTGTAACCCTTATGAGATGTGACTCATGTGTGTTGGATCGTCATGTGTTGTGGTGCTATATCGAACGCCTAAAGTCCGATGTATGTATTTGGCAATTTTGGATGTTGTATGCCCCTGGATGATGCTTTTATTCAGTAATCTAATTAGTGATGTTATGGATTTGTGGAAATGAATCTTTATGCCCGTGTGTTGTTGAATGGATTCATTTTCTTCCAATGATTCATTGGCATGATTATTACATTGATTACAATGTTGTAACATCACCTAATAATTACTTGATGCTGAAATATGCAGATGGTTGGGACTCGCCGCACTATGAGTGGCTCCTTGGTTGGGGATGGATCCGGCCAAGGCGGAGACAATGGAAATGGTGATAACGGAGGTAACTTGGGAACAATGGTGGAAACGTTGGGAATGGAGGAAATGGAGGCAATGACGGAAACGCTGGGGGTAACCTACCACCACCACCTCCTCCACCGTTGATCGCTGAGCAACTTTTCCAACAGTTCCTCGGTAGTCGGCGCAACATGGAGGCCATGTTGCGCGATATTAAAGCAAACACCAGCCATGGAGGCCACCGTGACCGTCCGTCAACCGATACAAGTACCTTCAAGGACTTTCTGGATACCGATCCGCCCAAGTTCCTGCAGGCCTAAGAACCACTTGAGGCTCTTGAGTGGATCAACACAATGGAAGACAAGTTTCACCTGCTCCGTATGACCGAATCATTGAAGGTTGAGTATGGGGCACATCAGCTGCAAGGCCCGGCTGGAATCTGGTGGTCCCATCAACGTACCACTTTTCCGCCGAATGCTCCTATCACCTGGGCACAGTTCACTCAGATGTTTCGCAGCACCTACGTACCTCCTGGGTTGATGGCTATGAAAGTGTCGAGTTTATGAAGCTTAACCAAGGCAACAAGAGCATGAATGAGTATCTGCGGGGAGTTCAACAATCTGTCTCGCTATGCTCCATCTTATGTGGACACGGAGGAGAAGAAAATAGCTAGCTTCAAGAGGGGTCTTAATACCAAAATGGCCAAGACCATGGGTATTAGTTCAAGGGCTACCTTCAACGAGTTCATCGGTGATTGCTTGACTCGGAGAACAACAACAATCTGCATCTTTGCTTCCAAGAAACAAATGAGAAACTTTGAGGGAGGATCTTCTCGATACAGGCCTCAATGGCTAACCGTCCATGATGCCGCCCTCCTACTCGAGAACTCAAGGTTCCGTGCACCCGCTCCAAAGAGGAATGCTCCACCACCTCCGAAGAACCAGAGGGGTTATCGTCCACCTGCACCTCAAGCTCAAGCCAAGACTGGAGGTTCCACGGCAGCTGCTCCCGCCGTGAGGGGCCCATGCTTCAACTGCAATCAGATGGGTCATTTCGCCAAGTACTGTCCCTACCCGAAGAAGCAGACGACCTATCCTGCCCGTGCACACCACACCACCGTGGATGAGATCCCCGAGGGAGAACCAGTCACTGCGGGTACGTTTCTTGTCAATAATCATCCTGCAGTTGTTTTATTTGATTCTGGGTCATCGCATTCTTTTATGAGTCAAGCATATGCACGATCGCATGAGTTAGAACTTAAGCAATTAGATTATGGGTACCGCATCAGTTCCGCTGGTGCTGATGTCCTATCTAATCAGATGCTTGAGCATGCAACTTTTGAAATTGGAGATAAAGCATATAGAGTTAATTTGGTGGTACTACCTGGGTTAACTATGGATGTGATCTTGGGGATGAATTGGATGAAAGATAAGCAAGTTGTGATTGATACTGGGAATAGAACCATTACCCTCACGGATCCTCTGGGTAAAGACACTTTCCAAGTGTTATTGCCTCGAGTTGCAGACATGACCAAGTTGACCTATGCTATCCAAGCCTCTGCTCTTTCTGAGATTCCTGTGGTTTGTGAGTTTCGATGTTTTTTCCGAAGATTTACTTGGGCTACCGCTTTGGGAGACATTGAGTTTGCAATTGATCTAGTGCCGAGGTACAGCTCCGATATGCAAGAGACCTTATCGTATGCCTCCTAATGAGCTAGCGAGTTGAAGAAACAGTTGTATGAGTGAAGAAGTTGGGTTTCATCGGGCCAAGTACTTCCGAATGGGGTTGTCCAGCTTTGTTTGTGAAGAAGAAAGATCATTCCTTGAGGCTATGTGTTGACTATCGGCCGCTCAATGCCGTAACAATCAAGAACAAGTATCCTCTCCCGAGAATTGATATTACATTTGATCGGTTGTCTAAAGCTAAAGTGTTTTCCAAGATCGACTTGAGATCGGGGTATCATCAAATCAAGATTCGTCCGGAAGATGTGCATAAGACTGCTTTCGTCACTAGATACGGGTTGTATGAGTATCTCGTTATGTCTTTTGGCTTGACGAATGCTCCTGCATACTTTATGTATCTTATGAATTCAGTCTTTATGCCTGAATTGGATAAGTTCGTGATTGTATTCTTGGATGACATTCTGATATACTCTGCAAATGAAGAAGAACACGCCCAGCATCTAAGAGTTGCGCTTACCAGACTAAGAGAACATAAGTTGTATGCCAAGTTCAGTAAATGCGAGTTTTGGTTAAAGGAAGTTGCTTTCCTTGGCCATATCATTTCTGAAAATGGCATATCAGTCAACCCGTCAAAGGTGCAAGAAGTTATGGATTGGCAACCACCCACGTCTGTGCATGAAGTTGAGTTTTTTCTTGGAATGGCGAGGGGTATTATCGCCGTTTTATTCTAGATTTCTCTAAGATTGCCAAGCCAATGACAAGTCTGCTCTGAAAGAGCACAAGTTTGTGCAGACGAGAGGCATGTGAGGCGACCTTTTGCACCTTGCGAGAGTTGCTAACCATCGCGCTCTGTCTTGGCACAACCCGGACATCGAAGCCCGTTTGATGTGTCTTTGTAATGCATCGAAGACTGGTTTGGGTTGTGTCTTTGATGCAAGAAGGCCAGTGATTGCTTATGCTTCACGTCGGTTGAGGAAGCATGAAGTCAACTATCCACGCATGATTTGGAGTTAGCTGCAGTTGTGCATGCCTTGAAGATATGGAGACATTATCTGTTGGGAAATGTGTGCCATATATACACCGATCACAAAAGTCTCAAGTACATCTTTACCCGGCTGAACTCAACATGAGGCGCCGAAGATGGTTAGAGTTGATCAAGGACTATAATTTGTAAGTGCACTATCATCTGGCAAAGCAAGCGTAGTTGCGGGCGCCTTGAGTCGCAAGTCGCATCATCATACCGTGAAGCCATTGTTTGAAGAGAAGTTCAATCGATGCATCTATGATCTGCATTATATCAAGTTCGGTGTGTTCTCGACCAACAAGATCATTGAAGGGCAAAAGACAGATCTCGGCATCTACCACCTCAAAGAAAGAATGAAGAAGGAATCAATTCCGCATTTCAGATTGGATGACAATGGTGTACTTTGGTTCGACACTCGCCTTGTCGTGCCAAAGGATCGAGAACTCAAGAATAAGATAATGGATGAGGCTCACCTTTCCAAGTTATCCATTCACCCTGGAAGTAACAAGATGTATCATGATCTGAGACCTCGGTATTGGTGGACCAAGATGAAGAAAGAGATAGCAGCGTATGTGGCTCGATGCGATACTTGTTGTCGTGTCAAGGCCATTCACATGAAGTCGGTAGGTTTCTTTGAAACCTCTACCGGTTCTGCTTGGAAGTGGGATGATATCGGTATGGATTTCATCACGGGTTTGCCAACTACACAAAAGGGAAATGATTCAATACGGGTGATCGTTGATCGATTAACCAAGTCAGCTCACTTCTTACTGTCAAGACAACCTACGAGACCACCTCAATATGCTGACCTCTACATTGAAGAGGTTGTCCGTTTGCATGGGGTGCCCAAGACCATCGTATCGATAGAGGATCGCAGTTCACTGCTCACTTCTGGACCCGTTTGCATGAAGGAATGGGAACTAAGTTGTTGCATAGCACCGCTTATCATCCTCAGACTTCAGGTCAGACTGAAAGACTTAATCAAGTTCTTGAAGATATGTTGAGAGCGTGTGTGTTATCTGCTAAGGGTTCGTGGGAATCTTGGCTACCTTTGGCCGAATTCTCCTACAACAACAGTTATCAAGAAAGTATCAAGATGGCACCGTTTGAAGCTTTGTATGGCGTAAAGTGTAGAACTCCTTTGAATTGGGTAGAAGCGGGGAGAAAGAAGATACTACGGTATTGACTTTGTTCCAAGCTGAAGAGAAGGTTCGAACCATCCAAGAGCACATGAAAGCCGCTGCCTCCCGGATCCGAAAAAGAGTTATGCGGACATTAGAAGAAGACCTTTGATGTTTGAAGTGGGTGACTATGTCTACCTCGAGTTTCACCAATAAAAGGTACCCAAAGGTTTGGAGCCAAAAAGAAGCTTGCACCAAGATATGTGGGTCCGTACAAGATTCTCGAAAGAAGAGGTGAAGTTGCTTACAAGTTGCGGTTGCAGAGTCTATGAGTTCTATTTTTCCGATCTTTCATATCTCTCAATTGAAGAAGTGTTTGCGTGTGCCCGAAGAAAGAGTCGATGAACAAGATTTGAGGCTTCTTGGTGACCTGGGTCTATAAAGAAGAGCCTGTGAGAATTGTTGATACCAAAGAAAGAGTGACTCGGAGTTGGTTGGTGCGCACATACAAGGTCGTGTGGAGCTACCATGATGATAGAGATGCATCTGGGAAGCGAGGATTACCGAAAGAAGTTTATCGAATTCCATAAAACCTGGTTAGTAAACCCAAATCTCGGGACGAGATTTTTCTTTAAGGTAGGGCTGTAACACCTCGGTGTTAAGCATTGCATTAGGCTTTGATTAATTAACCCTAATCATCAATGAGCATGGCATAAGCATCATCAAGCATTTAAATCCCTAAATGCAATTGTCATTTCATGTGTTGCTTTTGTTTGTTAATTAATTGCTTGATCAATTGCTTAGTTAATTTATTACCTTGCAAAAGCTTGATCAAGTTTGGATCCATGTGCCCAGCATTTTAAAATGATTTAACAAAAGTATTGCAAAAAGATTTGGTGCTTTTGGGAGCAAAAGAAAAATAATTAGAAGAATCCCTTTTTATGCCCTAAGTTTCAAAATGAATTTGTGGTTTTAAAATTTATTGGGAATTTTGACCTGACCCTTAAATGAAAGTTGTTCAGTTTGAAATTCTCTACAACTTTTGTTTTGGGCATATTTCTTGAAAATGCATTTAAATTTGTCAAAAGGGAGCTTTTTGATTCAGGTTTAAATTTCAAAAAAAAAAAAAGGTCACAGAACCCACCGGGCCGCTTTCGGCCCGCGACGCCACGGCGGTCCGCCAGCCTTGGCGCGTGGCAGCGATACGGGGAGGGGACCCCTTCGCCGTCGCTGGGCCAGGCGCGCCCGTGGCAGCGATACTCGGCGGCGGACCCCACCGCCGGTGCCGCTTCACCCGCCTCGGTGGAACGCCTCGGCATTCCATTTGCGACTACTCTTTCGGCTCGCTCTCGCCCTCGCACGCCCGAAGCGCCCGCGGCCAGCCCGCCCGCGTTGCAGCGCTGGCTCCGCCGCCGTTGAGCCACTATCGCCCGCGCCCGGAAGCCGCATAATCCGCCCGCCTCGCCTCGCTCCACCCCTTGACACCACGGCTACCGCCGCAGACGTGGTAAGGGCGCATTTGGGCTACTTTCGCGCCGCCGCTTATGGCCGGAGCTCGCGAAGTAAAGCTTCGCACCCGCCGCCCCTCTTCCTTTTCTCCCCTCAGCGCCGCCTTGCCGCGTTGGTCGAATCGAAATAAAGGTCGCTCATGGTGTAAGGTCGAATCGGTTGAGCCGCTTAGGGCTCGGGTTCGCCGGAACGACGCCGTGGCCATGCACACGTGCGCAGCGCCGCCGCTCATGATTCATGTTCAAAAAACGAGACCTTTTCCACGCGTAGTTGTGTTGCTAGGGTTTGCGTTGTGGCTCGCCTCGCGAGCCTTGCTCTTGCCTCGCCGTGCCTTGTGACATGGCCGGAGGCGGTGAGGCGCCGCCCGCGCGCCGCTGTCCGCCGCCCGCCTCGCCGCCACCGACTCGCCACTCGGCGCAACCAACACCACCACGGGGTGCGGCTCGTCGAGGAACACGTCGGTGCCCTTAGCGCCGGCCGGCCGCCTGCCGCCCGGCGAACGCCGGCCGGTCAGCGGCCGGCTCTGCGGTGCTGGCCGGTGACCGGTGGGGTCAGCTTGACCCCGGTCCCTGGCTTGAGCAGCGGGTCCTTGGGACCGGCCCATAGGCTTTAGGGTTTTGGCCCTTTTCTTTATTTTGAATTCGAAATTTGTTTAAATGAGTTTGAATTTGTTGCTGGAGCAAATGAAGTCCAAATTTGATAAAACTTGTTTCTCTAGGTTTCTAGTGAGTAGATCTACCTATGAAAAAAATATGTGATGTTATTTTTGAGATAATTTTCTGTGGAGTTTTATTTAAATGCTTAAATGGCTGAAAATTGAGTAAATGCATAATAAATTGTGGAATGCACTAAAAATGTGATTCTTGTTTTGTTAAACTCTATTTGTGATGTAGTTTTTGGGAAAAATATATGTCATGCAGATACTGTACAAAAATATTGGAATATGATTTAATTTCATTTCTAGGCTGATTGTTTAATGATTTTTTTATAAATTAATTATAAGGAATTATGCCCTGGTAATTTTTGGTGACTGCTCTTGTGCTAAATAGTTTTAGAGAAAAATATGAAATCTGTTGTTTAATACTTTTCATAGTGCAAAGTTATTAAATGTGCATTTCTGTCCTGCTGTTTAATCTTTTTTGTGTAGGCTGTTGTACTTGATGAATTGTCATGAAAATTTTATCATGGCTCTGTTATAGCATGATGTAGCTCCTGTAATTTTTATAGATTTTTCTGAACTGTTTAGATAGAGGTCACAGTTCAAAGCCTAATTATTCACATGAAATGATAAGTATTGGAATTAAATGATTTAAGAAGTTCTATATTACTTCTTGTGCACTTTTAATCATGTTATGCTTCTTTGGTCCTGTTATGCAGCACCATAACTGAAATGTGATGGTTGGCTATGAATAGTAGTACTTCTCTTTATTCATGTGTGATGTGTGTGTGTGCCTACACACCACTCTTCTTTATGCACTTCTTTAAGTTGTTAGTAAGAGGAGAGAGGAGATATGCACCTACTCTGTCAAATGATCTGTTAATCATCTTCATTCATGAGCATCATACGTGTATGCATTCCTTTGTACTTATACATGTGCACCGCATCATACAAGTTCGCGAGGAGGACCTCCGTTTTCGGAGATCGAAAGGGATCACCGGGAGGCCCCGGCCCGGGGAGGTTCCACAAGAAGGAGAGAGGAGGTAGAAGCAGAGGATCTACCGGAGTGTCCCAATCACAGGGGCTAGTGACTTCGTTCGAGGCAAGCAGGAGCATTTCCTTACCTATGCTTTCTAATAGTCTAATTATGATTTATGATTGTTGCATTAAGTATAGAGTTGTGTGAAACCGTTGATGCATTATATCCTTGCTTTACCATTGATTATCCTACCTTGATACACCCCGCTAGTCTAGGGCGAGTATTATGCTTAACTTGCTTAGACGGTAGAAGTCGGGTGATTTCTGTCATCCGCGAGTATAGGTGGTTACTTATGATTGATGGAAAGTTTATGTTGATATCATCGGTTGATGGTTATGGTCGAGATAATTGGAGATCGGACGGAGTCTTGTGGGGTTGTTGGACCATAGTGATTCCGTCTCAGGTTCGACATGACCGCGTTGATGTACCCCAAGTCATGTTGAACGCATGCCTCATACTTAGCCGGCCGGATAAGCACTTCCACCGCGAAGCCTAACACTATCCGGGCCGGTTCTCGATCCGTTCGCACCGTATTGAGATGGATGGGGACCATAGGGGGCGCGAAAGAGTAAGTCCGAGGTCCAAAGATGGTCGGCTAAAGGCGTCGAGGCGGTCCTTTGGGTACGGTGGTTCTATCGCGAGTCCGCTGCGTACTTGTTTTCCCGGAATCGTGCCACGGTGATCTGTAGCTCGCTTTCGCACGTGAGTGTGGTTTATATGAGGAATACCCCCCTGAGCTCAGTAGTAATCGATTCGAATCGCCATCGTTTCTGGACAAGTGGAACACCTTGACTTGAGCCGCACCATCGTAGTAATGCTTATGGAATGTGATTAATGATGATGATGAGTTAAGCTAATGAATATGCTTATGGTTACTACTTGCTTGCTTAATCATGATTAATATACTATAATGATGCATAGTACAGTGCTTACCTAGCATAAATAGGAATGATTAAGCCGAAAGCAATCACTTTTAATGTTACTACCGCTTCCGCAAAAAAAGAGTCAAGCTATCCCCTCGATAAAGCCTGTCATACTCCTTGGAGTCTTTTATTTTTGAGTCAATCGGGTAAGTCTAGCCGAGTACCTTCTCGTACTCGGGGTTTTTCCCGCTTGTTGTTTGTGCGAGATGGCCATACCTACCACGGGTATTGTGAGACCCGCTTTTATCCGGTGGATTAAAGTACCAAGGGCATGGTCGTTCTTAATATTCTCCCCACTTGTTTTTGTGGATTGGCTATCGAGCTGGCAATCGTATTAAACCTAAGTTTTGTGTGTGGGTTGAGCTTTTAAAACTATCTTGTTTCCGCTACTTTGGATTTGAAGAACTTGGTTTGTAATAATTTTATTTCCGCACTCCGATGTTGTTGAACTATTCGTGAAATGTTGTAACATGCGAATGGCGACGCTAAACCTATATGATCTTGGTTGATGATGTTTGGTTTGAAATCCTTTGAGATTTAGGACTAATCGGGTTTATAACGGCTTAAGTGTGACAATTGCTTGCTTAGCGAGTGATTTTTCACTTATGCTTTTATAAATTGGTCGGTGGTTACATAATCCACTACTACACAAATAATTTTGTTATTAACCGAGATAGTCATAAAATCTAACTGTCTCAGTTAATGTTTGGCGACTAACGAAGATGGTCACTTTATTTACCGAGGCACCAAAAAATGAGTGCCATGCAAAATCGATTCTGAGGCCGTCGTTTTATTTATGGAGGCAATCATTTTATTTGTGAATTAAGACAACCATCTTGGTTAATTGATATTAATCAAATATTAACCGAGACGATCGTTCTAAGTTTCTATCTCCACAAATCGATTTGGTTAATGATTCCAATAAAAAATAATTTATAACTTTTTATATGAATTTGGATGAGGACAAACTTTATATCAAAATTTTAACTCTCGACGAGATCTACTAGTTGAAAAGATTTTGATTTGAAACTATTAGGGTTCCAAAATATTATTCCAACTTCACAGTTCTTGAAATTTGGAATTTAAAATTATTGAAGTATCTTGGATATTGACATGGTCTATACAAAGTTATAGTTCTCAATAGAATCTACAAATTTGTAGCTGAGTGCAAATTAGTTCAATAATTTATAAAATGCTCAACTTAATGCGCAACTACTTGGCATCTGGGTCCAAATTGGTCCAACAACATATAAAATGCTAGATTTAGTGCAACAATTTTGAAAATTAATACATCTATTGTCCAAACCTTATAAACATGACATATCGCTTATATTGTGTCATTTTGGGATTTTTTCCTTAATACCATGACAAACAAATTGGGTTATGCCATATTTTTTGAATTCATTTTGCAATATTTCTTGTATTTTTCCACACTTACTCCCCTCAGATAAGAAAAGAATATCGTTTTGGACAAGATTTTGGTCAAACATTGGAAACATAAATCATGAATAACTTTTAAGTTGTTGAGTTTGGAAATGTGAAAATCATATGAATAGATTTGTCTTGAAAAATACTTTCATAAAAGTATAAATATATCACTTTGTGATGAGTATTTTTACAAAAATATGAAGTCAAAATTATACTTTGGAGACTATGTCATTGTCCAAAACGACATTTTTTCCTATATAGAGGGATTATTTTTTAAAAATATTTTTTATCTTACCACTGCAATAATTAGTTTTTAAAAAGTAATAAAAGACAAAATAACTTGAAATAAATAATAATTTATAAGGGAATATTCTACTCATAACTAAACACAAACATGGTGTAGACCTACCTTTATGGATTAATTGACATCTTTAACTTATTAAAACTTGAAATACCGATTAAACTTTCAAGCATAGTTTGAATTCAAGAAAAATATTATTGCTTTTGTGTGCGTACTTAAAACATATAAATAGGCATAAATCATCGGGCTTCTAATGTTCTACAGAGATTGTTATTATGACAAATCATAATGTTTTATAAACATTGTTTGTTACATTAAAATTAGACTAAACTAATTATATATAGACACACAATACGTCTCATTTTCCTATCTGAATATTTTTTTTTGAAGAATTTTGAAATAAGTATTCTTGTCTTGGAACATTTTTGAGAGTTAAATAGCTTATTTTATTTACAGAGATGGTAAAAAATTATACTTATGTCGACATCAAAATAGCATGTAAATTTCAAATGTGCTTCGTTCATTTTACAGAGACATTCTAAGAAACTAGTGCCGATCTGGGGCCCGCTTCGTTCAAGGCTTCACCGCTTCAAAGAAGAAAATCAGTTGGTGCATGCACCGGTCCGGGAAGAACCAATTGATTAAACGTCAAAAGGACTCTCACCAACAATTTCTCAGGACTCTGGACGTTTGCCGCTGAACAAATCAATGAAGAGTTCCAAAGTACGGACTGACCATGCATGCAGCTTTGGGACAAGTTCAATTCAACTGCTAGTGGAGCAGAGTACAACAAAACGGTTCCAATTGGCCGGCGGTGGAGTGCACTTTCGCCATATCAGGCTCGTGTGAGATAATTTGACTTTAGCTAGTGGACTAAATGGGGAGGAAGATGTCATGTCTAACGAGTAGGAACAACGCACCAAAATGGTTATCTACTTATCTTAATATATGCTCATTAGATCCGAGCTAGTGGAGTATATACTTCATGTAAAATGATTTTCTTATATGTTTACGCTAATGGTTTTCTTTAACCTACCGCCACTACAAGTAATATGAAATTAAATTGTTTGAATTCTTTCAAACCATCTCAGATGGATAAATGATATATATACAAATTTGTAGTTGACTACCGCACCTTTTCATTTAAGTTCGTTTAGGGCTTCAAAATTCTATGTCAAAATTAATGATTTAAAATTAATGTATTATAATTCTTTTAAATGATCTCAAAATAAAAATGATCTAAAAATAAAGTTGTAGTATCCAAAGAGATATTGAAAAATTTTCATTTTAATTTATTTTATTATTTTTTGAAACTCATTTTAATTTATTTTAGATCTCAAGTATGCATTACAATATTAACTAATGTGAATACAGAAGAAATATATAGACCACTTAGTCACTTGTGACTCAGATATAATGGTTAGAAGCAACATTCGAACGTTAAGATTGTTTGATCGATCGCAACAGCCTCACGCGTGCCTAAAAATCGTGTGGACTTATGACTTGACTCCAATGAATTGACTGCCGGCAGGATTTGCACTGGCTTTTCGCTAGCCTTTACTTTTAGATAAAAATGGAGGCCGAGGTCCTAGATTAGAGACGAAAATGGTATGGATATTTTTTTCGATTAGAGAGGTTTATATCCATTCGTATCTGAGTCCGGATATTCAACATCTGCATCAGATCCTATCCAATACTTAAATCGCATATTATATCCAGCATGGTTGATACTATCCGTATTCGAATCCAAATCTGACAGAAATGTGGTATCAGTGATATTCATTCATATCCGATGCATTTTCATCTGTGTCCTAGATGCGCTAACGATTGACAGACTAGGGGAGAGTACTAGTACTTACTTGGTTTTCAGCATGGTCTCATTGTCCTCATGCATTGATGATATCTACGTCCCAAAGATACGATCGAACTATACTGTGTCCATCCCCCAAAGCATGCACACATCTCAGTATTTTAAAGAGCTATAATATCAGGTTCGACCAAATCGTTAAACAAAAGTAATAATATTTATGATACCAAATAAACATCATTAGATTTTAATCAACATCATATTTTTATAGTAAGCTGATTTGAAGAGACAAATGGTGTCAATATTTTATATAAATTTAGTCAAAGTAAAAATTTGTTGACTCCTTTAAAATACTTATATGTGTACTTATTTTGAGACGTAGTAAGGACCTATTTGGTTTGCAGTTAGGTTATCATAATCGGGATTATATGCAAAAATCATTATAATTGAGATTATAGATTATAAGTGTTTGGATCACTGAATTGTTATGGTGGATTGTTGTTGGTTCAAGAGGAGCGGTGTGGTGTGTGTTGTATGGTTCTCTTTTCCTTTTTCTTGAAACATAATGAATCATAGTTCTTGTGTGTTTCTATGAAAAAAGCAATATCTATAATCCTTAAAAGCAAGTCCCATCTAGATTATAGGATTATTGACTATGTGGTTTTGTTTATAATAATGAACTCTGACGGAAAAATCACAAAATTGAAAAACAGAGGCAAAATCACAATTGCAGCACTGGACAAGGGCAAGAACACAATTTTCCTAAGAATACTGCATCAAATAGAATGCAATAGAACTTATATGAAATAACAATTCTCAATGCATAGTTTCATTCTAAAGTTTTATTAGACAATTAATTTCATGACTCATTGCGAGTTGGCACTGTGTGCCAGGATAGTCATTTCTTCTCTCTCTCTTCTTCTTAAATATGATGCCACTTCATCAAGAATGTCTATATAGTAGCTTATTAAAATATAGATGAAACTTACCTGAAACTCATACCGAGATTGACCTCAAGTTTGAAAGATTTAAAGAATGATTTTATAAAGTGGCACCCTCAATTCGATATATTTCAAAGGCTTGAGGACTCAAAGTGGTTTAAATTCATCTTATATTTTTGAATTTGATTATAGGAATCACTATACAACAAACAGGATGCAAATCACATTTGTCTGTTAATAACTATTGAGACACTTGAACACAATATGCATACTTTTTGGTGAGTATCAAGAGTAAGTCACATTGGATGTAAGTATCGAGAGTAAGTCACATTGGATGTTTGACAGTGTCGAAAGTTTCGATATGTCCTTGTGGCAACCCAATTTAGGTCGTGTTAGAAGTTAGTTACTCACTTTCGACCAATGAAAGTTCCAATTCAACATTACTCATACATAGCCGAGCCTTGAGAGAAATAGGACTATTAGCTTCCGACCATCAAAAAAGTTCTAGCATTATATATGTCGAGGAAGTCTGATGTGTCTTTCATGCAATCTTTGACTGCGGATGATCTTTGTTCATCATACGAAACACCATCAAAGTTGTGATCTCACATGAGAACAACTAGAATGTGCTAGAGGTATAAGTATCACACTTAGATCATTTCTAGCCATTACCCACTTCATTTATTATGACCAACCTTTGAAGCCCTCTCCTCTTTTGCTTCATAATCCAAATCTTACAATAAGTTTAAGTAGAGAGAGTGGGAATTGGTGAGAGAAATTTATAGATTCAAAGGCTAAGCACTTGATTCCTTATCAAGTTGGTTGAATTCATGTCCATTACTCTTGGGGCTTGGCCCTAACAAACTAGGCATCGCAGGGATCTCTCGATCCATGGGCAAGCCTCGAAGGTTTGTATTACCCCTTGTGATTCTAATGAAGAACTTGAATTGATCTTTGTGGTTGCTTGGAGAACCAAGGAGGTAAAATAGACTTCGACCTTTGTGGTCACCTCAACAACAGAGATATAGACATTCATAGTGATATGCCCGAAGATCGGGATAAATTCTTGTGCCCCATGTATTTCTTGTTGTTGTGGTGATTGATTTTGGGGGTGTTTGGGACTACACCACAAACTCTATCGTGGAGCGATTCTATAAAAACCTAGAGTTTGTGGAGCACCTCTTTAGGTGCTCTCACACCCACCTTTTTCGGGCTGCGTGCATAGAGCTAAAACCGTTTGGCTAAAAAACATGGAGCAGAGTTGAAAAATGGAGCGGGCTTGATCCCCAAACACCCCCTTACTTGTATTTGGTTGTCTCTCTCTCTCAAACTTATTCTTAGGGTTTGGTTTGGTGGTACTTCAAGGGCAAGGAAGTGCATCAACATCTTCATCTACCTCTCAGGAAGTGATAATTATCGGATCTAAAATTAAAGTAGGATTCACTTTGATTTTGTAGCTTTCCTAGATGTCGAATTTTGGTCAAAACTAATGTGTTGTATCAAGATTGTGTTTGTGAACTTTTAGATAAGCCTATCACTGACCCACTTTGGAATCGCCCTCTTTACAGAATGTCGGATAATTTGCCAAATGCAATCTATCGGGCACTCGACAAAGAGGGATTTTCTTTGAAGTGTAGCACAAGGCAAACATAGACACTTTTAGAATAGAAATGTTTGCCAAGTGCTGAACCCAAAGAACATAAACTCAGCATAGGGACATGTTTGCCGAAAGTGCAACGGGTTATGCACTTTCGGCAAAGGTGCACGTTTTCTAGTGTCCCCGACACTCGGCAAAACGTTCCTCCATTGCCACCATTGGGGCTTTGCCAGTGTCAGGCGTTAGGTACTCAGGCAAACATGCACCTTCAAGTGCTAGGCTTAGACACTTGGCAAGTTTTTCTTTGAAAGTGCCAACAAGTGACACTTAGCAAAATAATGGTTTTTAGTTTACCTTCCAAATTTTTCTTTGCCCGTCCTACCTATTTGACTCCATGTTAAAATTTGGAATAATTTAAGGAATTTTTGCTATATTTCTCTAATTAATTTAATTTAATTTAATTTTTCTAATATGGAAAGATTGAGCAAGTAAGATCGGAGCACTCAAGAAACCTCCCAAGTGCAGGCCTGTAGGCACTCAAAGAAACCTCTTGTCATTGTCAGTGCGGCCCCGCCTTTCGACAAAGTAGCCGTTACCGTCAACATCTCATCACGGCAACTTTTTTGCCCCAGTGTTGGCGGCACTTTGCCGAGTGCTCGATAAATGATACTCGGCAAAGAGGCCTCAAGCCGTTTTTTTTTTTTTTTTTTTGAGCCGGACATCTTTTGTCGAAAGTGCGTCACTTAATAAACCCCTTTACCGAGTGCAATAGTAGCTTTTAAGGAGTGTCCTAGACACTCAACAAAGAGCCGGAACCCCTAGTGACCCTCTAGTGATCCTTTTTCACCACCGATGTAGATGCTTACTTATTGATGATGCTAATAAAAGTATCATTATTAATTATTCATTGTACATGGTTTAAAAATTTTGTTTTGTTCTTAAAAAGCAATTAGACCCTATCGAACGATATATTTGAATACATATGACGTGGACTTGCTGCTAGTTTAATTAAGGGGAGTGTATAAAATCACACATGAAATGCGTTTTTCCGAAAGAAATCAGACAGTAGTCCAGATGCTACAAATTAAATGTAGGATACACGTGTCTAAATATGTATATTCCACACGCATGACTGGTCGTTCAATTCCTGGCCACCTCTGGGAAAAAAAAACGTCAAGTTTTCTTTGGCACGAGAAAGAAAAATGTGATTAACAAAAATGGCCAACGCGGTGGTTGACTCTATTTTATTATTTTTTATTAAGTGATAAGTGGATCGCGTCCGTGATACTTTTTAGGTGCGATGCGAGCGACCAAATGTGAAGCTGTCCATCGAGAGTTTGTATGTACGCATACTTGGCTGCCCAATAATGCATGGACGTACATTATTAATTATTAATTATTAAATTAGCTCACGCGATACATTAAAAAAAAAAAGCAGATTGTTTTGTCGGGCCAACTCCAATCTGAATCTGATGCATTGCAGCCAATGAGCAATGAATGCCCGCTGAACTGAATATTTGAAGCGATCGTCGAGCTGAGCATTTGGTCACCAGAAGCAAGCATTCGTCTTGACCCGGCATTAATTAAGCGAACTAGTAGTCTGCAGTGCCGCCACCCGCGGAAGCATAAATTTTTTTAACCACTTCGATTTCCTTGCTCCTTCTATTCGTCTTCTTCCTCCTCCTGTTTTCGATGCCGTTCAACTCTCGTGCAGTGCAATGCAACGGCTATATATACCAGACTCCATGCAAAGCTTCAGGCCACACAACAAAGGGAGACGACACACGTAGTACTAGTAACAAGCTTAAGAGCCACCGCCATTGCCATTTCATCCACCACCGCCATTGCCAGAGCTTCGACGTACGTACGTGCACTACTAGATAGCCAACGCATGCGTTTCCGATCGAAAAGTGAACGACAATGCTGTCTGTGCAAGCACCCACGGCGCCCATGGCGGCCAAGAAGCCGCTAGTGGCACCGGCAGCGGCGGAGGAGGAGGCCAACAATAAGAGCATGGCCACCCTGATGAGCCTGCTCCGTGCAAACCATGTCGGAGGAAAAGGCGGCCGGTGGCGCGGCTGCCGCCACCTGGGGAAGAGAAGGTGGAGTGGCTCCGGTCGCAGCTCATCGGAAAAGACGTCGAGTTCGACACGCCGTTCGGCCGCCGCGCGCTCACGTACGCCGACCAGACGGCGTCCGGCGGAGCCTGCGCTACATCGAGGACTACCTCGTCAAAGAGGTCCTCCCCTTCTACGGTGAGCACGCATGAGATGACGACGATCGATCGAGCTGTCACTGTCAGCCGCCATGGATTCGACCTCTTTGTTTGCTCATCACATCACAAGCTGATCTCATCTGCTAATGGATGCACGCAGGGAACACGCACGGAGGACAGCCACGTCGGGAGCAAGACGACGCGGCTGGTGCACAAGGCGGCGCGCTACGTGAAGCGCTGCATGGGGCCGGCCCCGGCGACGCGCTGCTCTTCTGCGGCGCCGGCACGACGGCGGCCATCAAGCGGCTGCAGGAGGTGATCGGCGTGGCCGTGCCGTCCGTCGAGCTGCGCGGCCGCGTCGCCGCGGAGCTACTCCGCGCCGAGGAGCGGTGGGTGGTCTTCGTCGGGCCCTACGAGCACCACTCCAACCTGCTGTCGTGGCGCCGGAGCCCTCGCCGAGGTCGTCGAGATCGGCGTCGGCGCCGACGGGCTCGTCGACGTGGACGCGCTCCGCGCCGCGCTCGCGTCGCCGGAGTTCGCGAACCGGCCGCTGCTCGGGTCATTCTCGGCGTGCAGCAACGTGACGGGCGTCGTGACGGACACGCGGCGGATCGCGCGCGTCCTGCACGAGCATGGCGCCTTCTGCCTGCTTCGACTTCGCCGCCAGGTGAGACGTCTCAACTCTCAAGTCAGACACCACTGGCCGTCGTCAGAAAGACAAAGAAATTAACAAATGCATACTAGTACTAGCTTAATTAATTAATTAATTAATCAATCAACGTAGCGTTCATGATCACGCAGTTCGTTCACCACAGCGATGGAAGGTCGCTCTCAATTTTGAATTAATTCGTTTAATAGAGTAGTAGTACTACATGCATGACAACGATGGATTTGACATTCTAGGATAGAGCAGACTTTATTTTACTCTTGAAGTTCCTTTTTTATTGACTTGCTCAAAATCGGGTGTACATCACATGGGAAAATTATGTGCGCCTTAGTTGTACAAATGATAGAAATGCACATGGTCTTCGCTTGGGTAATTTTTTCTATTTGTTGTTTTGTACAGACAGAAATTACAAATGTGCAAAACCAAAACTACAAATTGAACAATATTTTCTTTTATTATTTATATTACTACTCTTCTACTAATTAATATATTTGATGTACACATAGGCGATTGACAAGTAAACGTTTATGTCATCAGAAAGCTAGTTTTATCTGTTATTTGTATAGAATTTATATGAGTACATGCATGACTTGACAGCACACGATGGAACTGCCTATCCTTAATAATATTTCACGTTAAGTATGAACTGGAACTACTTACATGTTGACCTGCTGCGTATATGTTGTTCTTTTCCGTGTTGAAGTAGACTGAATTATTCCTTGCAGCATTTACTCTTTTTTCAAAGAAAATGATGTCAGGGGAAGAAATGGCCACCGAATTCATTTTGACGCAGAAAAAAATGACTTTGACTGAAATTCTAAGTGATCTAGATTTGTATATACTGGTCTACTAGCAATTTTTTTTTATTCCCAACATTGGCTATGAGCAGAATGAGTTTCAGAAATACTAGTATTAAGGATGGCATATTACATATGTAGACATTTTGGCGCATAAAAGAATTAAAGTCCATATGCATGCATCAGTTTTCTTTTATCAGTTCTAACCAGCTAGTACTTTTTGATCAGTTCTAACCAGCTATTTCGTGTTCCTTCAATTTGTGCAGTGGACCATATGTGAAGATTGACATGAAATCCGGTGAAATCGATGGCTACGACGCGGTCTTCTTGAGCCCACACAAATTCGTTGGTGGACCAGGCACACCAGGCATCCTTGTCATGAACAAAGCGCTGTACCGGCTCAACGCCCAGCCGCCATCTACCTGCGGTGGCGGCAGCGGCACCTACGTCAATGGCTTCAACGAGGAGGTGAGCTTATGTACTGTGGAGGAATTTGTTCCTGTATTCATCACAACTAGTAACCTGTTATACAATTGTTACTTAATTATCTCCTAAAAACAAAACTTTGACAAATTGTGTTGTATGACACTTGTAGGATACATTGTACTACGGCGACATCGGAGGGAGCGAGAGGATGCAGGCACACCACCAATCCTCCAGAAGATCCGCGCATCGCGCGTTTTGGGTCAAGGAGTACATTGGGTATGACAGGATGAGCCTCAGGGAGCAGGTTTACTCGGAGATGGCAATGAAAAGGCTTGTGAGCAACCCAAACATAAGGGTTCTTGGCAACACGGACGTTGAACGCCTACCAATCTTCTCCTTCCTTATCTACCCTCCTGTGACGACCAAAAATCCTCTGTTTCAAGCTGCTACTACTGCTGATAGTGAGCCTGGTTCCAAGCGTCTCCCTCTCCATGGCCGTTTGTCACCAGGCTTCTCAACGATCTTTTCGGCATCCAAGCAGGGGGGTGGCTGCGCTTGCGCCAGGAGGCCCTATGGGCATACACTGCTCAACATCAAGAACGACCTCTCCCTCCGCATCCGGTCTGCGATTCTTGAGGTATGGATAATCAAATTGTGTGAGATGGTTGTGGTATATATCCTTTTTGGTCTGAAAAAAAATGTATGCTAATGTTACTGTTATCTGTCACATTTTTTCAGGGTTATAGTGGACTGAAGCCAGGATGGACCAGGTTGAGTTTCGCTTACTACCTGTCCAAGGAGGAGTTCAACTTCATCCTGGCCGCCATCGAGTTCATCGCCTTGTACGGCCATAGGTTCATCCCTCTGTACAAATTCGACTGGAATACCGGTGACTGGACATTCCGGAAGCAGGCGATCAAGTACCATATCATGAAGGAGGAGCTGGCTCTTGCCACTGGTCTTCATCTGTTGGCTGAAAATGGACAGCCGAAGGTCACAGACAAACTGGCAAAAGAGACCTGCGGTTAACCATGAGAAGTTTGAGAGCTACTTGGAGCATGCCGAGAAGATTGCACTGTCATTGCCGGATATCAGTCAGCAGACTGTCAGTATCCCAAGAGGAGTAGACCCTGAATTGGTCCTCTTCCATATATAGTGAACATAGACTATGACGGTAACAATAAAAGGCAGAGCGGCATAGCATCTGAGTTTGCCAAAAAAAAAAAATTGTTACACATGACAATATATATGTGATAGTT
>JADLZL010003070.1:0-67244 GCA_015844335.1 Chrysopogon serrulatus
TCATCTCTAATCTTTTGCTCATCGAAGAAAGGATCCCTTGGCTTGTTCATCACGCCGCAACGGGGCCTGGGCGCCGCAGCCAATACGCTCCCCGAAAATAACTTTTGCATCATCGAGTTAGATTTGATTCTATTGAATATGACATCATTACGGCATCTCCAGATAGCCCAACATATAGCAGCAATTCCCACCCAGATGAGGTCCTTGGTCATTTGATCATGACCACTAAGCCACGTATTAAACATATGGAAGATGGACCTTGGTTGGTTCAAACTAGTAGCAAACCGGATAATCCTCCAAATCATTTTGGCATGGGGGCAGTCAATGAATAAGTGTTGGATAGACTCATTCAAATTACATGATATGCATTTCTGGCTCCCCCTTCCGCTTTTTTCCTAGCGAGGTTGTCTTTAGTTAGAACTACTCCTCGTTGTAGGAACCAAAGAAATATTCTTATCTTTAGTGGGATCTTTATCTTCCAGATTCTCTTATGCAGAAAAGGTGGGTCTATATCAATTAGGTGAAGATACATTGATCGAACTGAAAATAACCCAGATTTGGTTAAATTCCATCGAAAATAATCATCACCCTCAACCAGTACCACATTTGAGAGTCGAGCTACTAAATTAAGCCACTCCAAAAGTTTATTATCCACCAGCGCTCGTCTGAAAGAGATGTTCAGGGGACCCATAGCCATGACTTTGGATACAGTTGCATGAGGGTCCCGAACTATACCATATAAAGATGGATAAATAACTTTTAGAGGTTTGTCGATTACCGGATGTCCTCCCAGAACCTTGTTTTTGTCCCGTCTTTAATATGAAAGGACCCCTTAGTCAGCACCTCATCTTTGATACGCATGAGGCCCCTCCAAAAGTGAGAATCATTAGGCTTGGCTGTCACTTGAGTAAGGGATTTTGATCGTAGGTATTTGTTCCTCAACATAGGCGCCAAGTGCCGTCTGTGTTTAGTAGGTTTACCAACCACTTAGCTAATAAGCATTTATTTTGTAGTTGTAAATCTAGGATACCGAGACCCCCTTGGTCCTTAGGGACGACAGAGGATGTCCCATCCGGCAAGTCTATATTTATGTTTATCCGTCGAGCCTTGCCAAAAGAATCTCGATCCGAAATGATCTAGGTTCTTGAGGGACGCCTTTAGGGATCTCGAAGAAGGACATCATGAACATGGGTAAACCGCTTAACACCGAATTAAGCGTAAACCGATCTTCCCCCGTAAGATAAGTATTTTGCCTTCCGGCAAAGAGAGCTTTTTGTTCAAAACGTTCCTCAACTCTTCTCCATTCAATTCGGGAGTTGCCTATGATGCATTGGGATCCCTAAATATGTAAATGGGTATTCCCGGCATTACACCCAAAGAGCGAAGTATACAATGACTCCATCTCTTTGGTCGCACCATAGCAAAAGATCTCACTCTTATGGAAGTTGATCTTGAGCCCGGACAATTGTTCGAACGCAGCGTAGCAAAAAGTTTTAGATTCTTTGCTTGCTCCGGTCATGATCAATAAAGATAATGGTGTAAATGCGCATATTGTAGGATTGAAAGACCGTCCTCGATAAGATGAGGGAGAATTCCTCTTATTTGACCATCGGCTTTTGCCCTATTGATCGGCGGGGTTAGCATGTCGACCCACAATGTTAAATAAAATAGGCGACATAGGATCCCCCGGCGGAGACCCCGCTTGGTTTGGAAGTAGGGACCAATGTCATCATTAACTTTGATCCCCACACTACCCCAAAGTGACCATACTTTCAACCCATCGACACCATTTAGGAGAGAAACCTTTCATACGTAAGGTTTGTTGCAAGAAATCCCACTTCACCTTATCGTATGCTTTTTCAAAGTCAATTTTGAAGATAATTCCATCTCTCTTCCTGGTATGTAATTCATGGATGGTTTCGTGTAGTATAACCACCCCTTCCATGATATTTCTGCCTGGCATGAAGGCAGTTTGGGTGGTACTAACCACCGTTTTGGCGACCTTATTCACCCTATTCGTGGCCACCTTTGTGAATATTTTAAAACTCACATTGAGGACACAAATCGGTCTGTATTGCTGAATTTTGGTGGCACTTTGAACTTTTGGGATTAAGGTAATAATTCCAAAATTCAAACTGAATATATCTAAAGCTTCCCTATGCAGATCTGCAAAGAGAGCCAGGAGATCATCTTTGATGACTTCCCAAAAAACTTGGTAGAATTCGGCAGGAAATCCATCTGGTCCTGGAGATTTGTTATGTTCCATCTGGAAAACGGCCTCCTTCACCTCAGATTCAGTGAAAGGACTAACCAGGATATCATTTTCCTCTAGAGAGACTTGTGGAACATCTAAGATTTGATCTTCCAGAAGCGTGATCTCAGAACTCTCAGGTGAACCAAACAGATTTTTATAATAATTAGTAATATGGCTCTTGAGACAATCATCTCCTACCACAATACCTCGATCATCTTCAAGTCTATATATGTCTTTGTTTTTCGATGTCTGCCATTAGCCACCAAGTGAAAGAACCTCGTATTAGCGTCCCCTTCCAATAGGGTTTTAACTTTGGCTCTTTCATACCACTTAAGTTCCTCTTCTCTTAATAGGCAAACTAGCCGCTCTTTTAGGTAATGCTTAAGATTGATTTCTTGATCCGATAAATGGGTATTTTCGGCTTTCTTATCAAGATTCTCCAAAAGAGCTAACAGGGACTTCTTCTCTTTGCGATAGGTCCCAGTTTGTATGACTAGCCCACCCTCTAAGGTGTTGTCGGAGTCTCTAATTTTAGACCGCCAACGTTCGCAGGAGTCAACCCGAGGCTCTGTGATTGCCAGATATTTGCAACCATATCATAGAAGCCTTCACGTATAAACCATCCCTCTCAAATTTAAAAGGTCGGTTTTCGGGCGATGAGTCGAAGCCCCCGTGTTAAGCACAAGGGGAGTATGGTGTGAGATATTCCTATCTCTAGATTGGACTGATGCCAACGGGAACTGGTCTTCCCATTCAGTACTAACGAGAATTCTATCTAATTTCTCGTAGGTTGGATTTTCTCCAGACCCCGCCCAAGTATATTGACGTCCCTGTCATTCGATCTCTTTTAATTCAAGAGACTCGATGATGTGACATTAAATAAATTTGGCCATCTATAATCGAAAAACACTGTGCTCTTGTCCTCTCGGTGATCTCATAATGTTGAAATCCCCTCCTATAATATATGGAAGAGACTCCTTGGAGCAAGTACTGGCCAGCTCAGAGAGAAAAGCACTCTTGTATTGATACTGTGCCGGCCCGTACACTGAATATAGCACAAATTTAAAATCATGTGCTTTATATCTGAGGGTGAACTTGACATAGAAATCTCCCTCATCGATGGCTCCAATGTCAAAAAAATCCAGATCCACTCCAAGAAGGATTCCCCCTGACCTACCATGTGGGGCCATGGCATGCCAAAGAAAGTCACGTCCAGCACAAAGATTTTTCAGGACATGATGAGGAAAGGATTCCCGTCCGGTTTCAGAGATAGCAATGAAATTGATTTGCTCCTCCTTAACTAATTCCGCCAAAAACCTGTGCTTAGCCAAGTCTGCTAGACCTCTGCTATTCCAGAAGACCCCTTTCATTTAACCTTAATTTTAGATGGGGTCTTTGGTTTTTTGGGGAGTTTGCCTTTTTTAATATTTTTGGCATTGTTGTATTTCTTTTTACGACGGAGTGGAGAAAGATCTAGGATTTGATCATTCTCCACGTCCAGCATATTCTCATTTGAATTACCACAGGCGTGGCTGAGAACTGCTTCAAGTCGATCATCCCTCTCATCCCCACTTTCTATGTTTGAGGCTTTAGATTTTGAGGAATTCTTCTTTTGATTAGCACAGAGCACTAACCTATCTACCTCAAGGTTCTTAATTACGGCTACCCCCGAGGAGTCTAAGTTAATGCCTACCCTGCCCAAATTGGAAATAATACGCGAATCCGTAAAACTCGAAAATGAAAGAGTACCTGCTGGTTCTAGGTTCTTTTTCGCCGCCAATCGTTCAGCTTTGTGCAGTGTATGCTCGTCCGCCCTTGCCGCTGTCCTGGTGCTCCGGCGTGGTTGTTTGATGGGCGCAGCCGGCACCACCATGGCAGCAAGGTCCACCTCGGCAAGGGGGGCAGTGTTGATCGTCAAGCCCCCCTCCCCACTCTCGGTCGCCGGAGAGGTGTGCGTGCAGGGGACGACCGGGGCGTCTCCCCCTGCCGGTGCTGAGGGCAGGGTGTGCACCATGTCCACCAACTGCTTGGTCGGTGCCGACGGCGAGCCACCATCCCCACCCTCGTCGCCTGATGGGTGAGAGAGGTGGGTTCGGGCTGCTTTGCATCCCTCCCTTCTTTGTTTTGGGCACGGTGGGCGCGAAGATCGGCCTTAGGGGAGGAGTCTAGAAGCGTCCAACACGGCTCCGTCAACGCCCGTCGGTAGTGCACCCATCAAGTTGGGCGCCAGAAGATCCAGCGCCGTGGGAGGCCGGAGCAGCGTCCAGCCTGCTCCGTCGTTTACTACCGGCGCGCTTAAGCAACGCCGTGGGGTCTAACACGGCTCCGAATCCAACAATGCCCGGTAGTGCGCCTGCAAGGTGGGCGCTAGAAGATTCGTAGCCGGTGGGAAGCCGGGCGTCCCAGCCTGAGTGCACCCGCACCCCTCGGAGACAGTGAGGCCGCGTGAGTAGCGTCCGCCACCAACCCCCAGAGGGCCGGTCCAGGAACCCCCACTTCGTCGTTAACCTGCAGTGGAAGGAGATCCTGCAAAGGAAGGATAAGGTCAGTAGGCGAGGGGGCCAATGGCGATGTCGAGCCCCCCCCACCAAGCTGCACCACAGCCCTGTTGAGCTCCGTAGCCCCCTGAGGAGACGTCACCGTCACGTCATGCATGACACCAGTGGCTGTTTCATTGGACTCAAACTCAGGGGCAGTGTGGAGTTGGTATGTGGAATCCACCGTAGCATTATACACAGCTATCTCCTCCTCCGTCACGGGGGAGTAAGTCTTTCTAACCACCCCGTCATCTTGCTCGATCATGACCTTGAAACTGATCTCCTGTATCAGCTGCTCACACGCCAAGCTCAGACTCTCTTCGATCAAGGCAGCTTGCTTTTGAGTTGGCAAATTCTGAGGAGGTGCTTGAGCCGTTCCCAAGGAGCTACTGTCTTGCTGAGGATTAGGAGGATTAGAGTGCTCCTCCGCGTCCTCCATAGCATGATCATCCCCATCAAGACCCTTGTCGTTGTCACCATCGAGCAAGTCATCCTCCTCTGCATCAAAGGCCTCCAGCTGCATATCTTCATCAGGCTTGAAGAAGAGGCGATAAATTTTGTTTCCGACACATACATCGGCATGCTTAGGGATCTGCTTAGCATCAAAGACGGCCACTAAAATACGGACCTGTCCAGTTGCCCGGAGGTGAACCATGTCGACCTTTCCGGGTGGCCCCAATCATTGACCCGCCTGCCCACGAGGAAAAAAAAGAACGAAGCACCCGAGGTACTTTTTGTAAGCGTAACCCAAGCCTGCTCCAGAACTTTGATGGGCTGAACATCATCAATAAATTCATCGAAAATAATGGTAGCCTCCTTGTTCCTAGTGGTGATTGTACGGATAGCCACCATGCGATCGAGCTCATCTTTGCTGGGAAAAGGAACCACAAAAGATGTAGCATCCAGCTCCTGGACCTCCCACTCCCACCGGACCGGGATGATCCGAGATAGCTCGAAAAGGCGGCGGTGAGCGAGATCTCCCGGTGTCAAGCGTGATAAGGGCCGCAACCGAGGATTGGACATGGGAAACAATGTGATTGCTTCTTGCCGCCTTTGTATGTGGAAGAATCCCATTCCATCATCGGCAGCACCACTGAAAAGACACCGTCGGCCGGGCCTCGGAGAAGCGGACGATTCGTGTAGTGCTCTTACGTACATATAGTACAATCTAGCTTCACCGTTTGGTCATTGCGCTTCCTCTTCGCTTTACCTTGATCATCATCAACGTGGCCAGGAGGATCGGCTGATGCGGTGCTGTTGCGGCCGCGACCACCGGCCTGCTGCCGAGCGACATCATCCACTCGTGCCGCCTCGTCATTGGCCAAGGCGCCGTGGTCAACGGCTCTGGGGACACCGTGAGCACGCCCGGCCTTCGGTTGCCATTGCGCCATGGCTCTGTTGGGAGGAGGCCCCCCACGCCTGCAGATTCCGGCACAGGGTCCCCCCCGACCAGCGGCTCGATGCAGGGGATGCCCTCCCGGTGTCGCGACCCGTCCCCGTCCACGCCCCCGCCATCGATGGTGGGGACCTTCCTCGCCCGGCGGCGTCGGCATGCCGAAGGAAAGAACCCACGGCCCCGAGGCAAAGAACATGATCGCCACCCGCCATGAGTGCGCCACGATAGGATGCAGTCGTCGTCGCGGCGGCGGCGGTGCGTGGAGGTTGAGGCGGTGCTTGGAACAGAGATGGATTGATCAAGCGCCGTTTAGGCTTTCCACCCGCCGTCAGTGTAGGTGCAGGCGTGGCCCATCCCTTCTCCGTTTGGATATGGACCTCAACCCGGTTAGGGGTCACTGGGCTGGGTCGTCCAATCTCGTTATGGACAGGATTCAAAATTCGAAATCCCGCACAACTCGGATCACGCTGCCGTCCAGACGCTGGAACACGCCGCCGTCCAGCCGCCGCTGCCATGGCCGGAAGGATGAAGTCTCCGATGGTGGCCGGCGGTGTGATTCGGCGAGGTGGTAGAGGGCCCTTCCAAACCCTCCTCCATGGCGCCGTAGTCCGTCCAAATTTTGAGCCGTCCGTACTGGGCCTCTTGGCGCTGGGCGCACTCGATCCAAGAATACCGAAGGGCCGGAATTGCCGCCTGGCTTTGGGCATGGGAGTAACTGAACGGATCGACTCCGCGCCGCCGGAGGGAAGGACGGCGAGGCTTGCCCGGAGTTCCGCATCTCCAAGGTCTTCACACTCCGAGTCAGATTCAGAGTCCCAGAAACGGCCCGATCCTTCGCATAGATGCGTGGAAGAAACGGCCATGTGTTCTTGTATTGAGGAAGACATCAAATCCTTGGCGTAGTCGAAATCACGCCACCCAGAATCCTTTGCAGTGATCCGTCGAAATGCATGTCGAATTGAAGGAGCAAGCGCCACCGGGGACATCTCCCATGATCGGGCACGGCGGCCTAGGGGAGACCCCAGGCCCAGCGGCGCGGGGCGGCCTAGGGAGACCCCGCCCGGCAGCCTGCCGGGGCAGGCGTTGCCCCAGCCCGGGACTTGATCACTCGTCCGCCGCGTTCGCCTTCACTTCAGAGTGCTCGCCTTGTGTAGCGACACTGTTCATGAAATCCGTTTTTCCCTAGCTGGAGTAAAAAGAAAAAACTCTTGTTCTCTCACTTGGATCATGATGATGGTATTCTCTGGAGCGTCCCCTGTTGTACCTACCAAAACCCTAACGTCGAAATGAAAACAGCTGCGACGGTAGAGAAAAAGGACACTGTCCGGTATAAAATGATTTAAAGCTGTTGTTGACGCCTTGTATACACATTGAAAGAATAGAGGTCCACTGACGTATTGCTGTCGTCCAAAAGCTTATCTTTCACCTTACATATGGTTCCAAAAGCTTGCATTCATCACCCTTTTTTACCAGACATTCTTTCACAGTAATTTTCTATTACGGCCGAATGATTACGCAAAGGCACATGCAATTTAGGGGTGGTCCATTTCTTAATTAACCCTGTAGATAGGAGTAGTCCTGTTTTCCCCTTGTTCCTGAACCTCTGCGAGAAGCCGAGAGAACATGGTCACAGTGATGTATGCTTTTATCGTTCGGCTTCGGCATGCCTGGTTAAAAATATACGGCCACTGTGAAAGGAATCTTACATCATTCGTGTTTTGTCTCCTGCAGTTCTTTTCTTCAGAGTCCAGAGAGAGGCGGTTCAGAGAGACAGAGAGAAGAAGGGCCTGCACTGCATGCTTGCTCTGCTTGTGGAGTGGAGATCGATGTGTATATAAGGGAAAGCCTGCGGCCTTTGGAGCCATACAATGATCAGAAACTGAGAGTGGCAAGCGCCAAGGAGTAGTTAGAGCTCAGTAGGATACAGTTTGTGAGTCACTTCTCTGACATCCAAGGGTACCAGTTACACTAGGTGAGGAATGAACTCCCTTCCTTTTGATTCCACTCTGATTTGCTCATCAAGCTTCAATGCTCCCTTCAATCATTCTTATGCTCTGGAAGTTAGGAGTGAGATGCTTTCAGGCTTACCTAGCCTTCTAGCTCATTGTAGTGTTTTTCCTCATTTTCAACCTTTCTCTTTCTTTCCTTCCTCTGCATGTAATGTTGCATTTCTCTGTTCCAGTTCAGAAACTTCCGTTGTTACAGTTGCATAGTACTCACCTCCTGTTTAAATTCACCTCATTGCAGGTTGAAAGAGATAAGAGTGAGAAATACTACTCTCACAATGCCTATGGAGCAAGCATTCAGGCACTGCGATAAAGACACACTGAAGATGGCCATGCTGAAACATGAAGAGACTTTCAGACAGCAAGTAAGCTCAAAAGCTTAGAGAAATTTCCAGCATTCAGAAGAAATTGAAGCACAGTACTGATCGACATCTTCTTCTCTGATGCCACAGGTTCACGAGCTCCATCGCTTATACAGGATTCAGAAGCTCCTGATGCGAGACTTCAAGCGGGAGCTCAATAGCCAGAGGAACCTGTCCACCTCGCCGAACGGCAGCTGCACCGAGTACACCAGAGGGGCTCTCGGCATGTGCGCCTATGAGCACCGCTACGCCGCTCGCGCGGCCGCGGCGGGCACGTAGCAGCAGCGACGCCGACGCCCCGCACCGCGCTCAGCCTCGACGTCGTGGCACCAGTCGTCGAGTACGTGCGGAGCGCAGAGGAGGAGGACGACGACGAAGCGGAGGAAACCGACGACGATGCCGAGCTGGAGCTCACGCTCGCCGTGGGCGGAGCCGGGGCCAAGAAGAGGTACGGCGAGTACCCGTCCGGTGGGGAGAGTCTCTCGTCGTCGTCCACGGAGTCCGACGTGCTCACCGTCTCCGGCCGTGAGTGGCGCCAGGCGCGCGGCACGCCGTATCACAAGAGGAGGCCGGCGACCGGGCTGGACGTGGTGCAGGTGGAGGACGGCGTCGGGGTGCAGCCGCCGCCGCCGCTGCTGTTCCACTGGCTCAGCCTCAAGATGGCATGACGCGATGAGAGGAAGCAAGAGCACATTGCATGTGTTCAGTTGCTGTTTGTAGTGTCAGGGTGTTGACTTGCTACTGTTCTTCAGTTGAATGCTTCTGTGTGTTCAGGTTTAGTGATGGATCAAGTCTAGAAATCAATAATTGACTGGTTGTTCAGGATAATATGTACTGTAGGAGAGTCTTCCAAAACATAAGGAGAATGTGGGGGCTTTTCAGTTGAAGATGTGTGTGACCGACCATCTTTCTGCCTACTGCAATCTGCTAGTGTTAGCTTCTGCTCTCATCGACGGCTGTGATACTGCAAGAATTCAGTAGAAAAAAAAAGAAAACGAACTTTCTGACAATTTTTTACAGATCAAGTAAACTAAACTAATAAAGAGATAAATACTCCCTCCGTATAGGAAAAGAATGTCGTTTTGGACAATGACATGGTCTCCAAAGTATCACTTTGACTTCATATTTTTATAAAAATACTCATTAAAAAGTGATATATTTATATTTTTATGAAAGTATTTTTTAAGACAAATCTATTCATATGGTTTTCACATCGATCTCCAAACTCAACAACTTAAAAGTTATTCATGATTTATATTCCTAATGTTTGACCAAAACCTTATCCAAAACGACATTCTTTTCCTATACGGAGGGATTAGTCCACTAACTTTTTTTATCTGAATCCCAGCTCCGCATAAACCCCCGTGTCTATTCCATGACTGGTGGATTTAAAACTGCCCTTTTCTTTTGAAACTATTTAAAACCACTACTGGCAAAGATAAGAATTGTGTATTACCTGCTCTTCAGCACTCCCCCAACCCCGCCCCAAATCTCCCCTAGAGCGAATCCACCTTCTGCAACATTGATGTTCTTAATCATTCCATATGGATATTTAACCTTTTGTTATTATAACGGATGACACCTCTTTAAATATCACTCTGCGATGGTAATATATAGCAAATGTTCTCACTCTGATGGCAAATATGTAGGGACAATTCTAATAGTAACATTTGAAGAGGTGAAATCCGTTATAATGGCAAAAGGTTAAATATCCCCATGAATAAGTTGACTCACAAGCCTAGGGCATCCTTAATGGTTGGCGCCAAAGCTTCCAAGAACAAGTCATCTAAGAAGGACAAGGATTCTAAGTGGGGAGCTAGGCCTAAGAAGTAAGTTGTTTCTCCTGCTTCAATGCCTTAGCTATGCTAGGTGTTTTCTCTTTTGGTACCTTTTATCTGTGTTTCCATGAGTACTAAAATTTGGGGGAATACTTTGCTGAAATGTCTGAGGTCTTAAATTGGATATGGAATGGAACTCTAACATAGATGAAAATGTGGAATCTCGTTGTAACATTCTATGCCTCCGGGAGACCAAGAAAACAAGGAGTCCTTTTGATGCTATGTTCATTCACAATATCTACCCCCCTCCCCCTCGAGCTTTGATGCTTTTGAGTTTCTTTCTTCTAATGGTGCTTTGGGGGCTTTCTTGTTGTCTAGAAAAGTTCTATCTTTCAAAGCTCCCTAGCTTTTCAAAATGAGTTTGTCACTTCGCTTGAGTTCTCCTCCTTTCATGTTGTGGATTTGTTACTAATGTCCATATGTCACCTGTCAAATGTTGTGCAGTGACCATCGACGGCAAGAACGGGCCAAAAGAGGCCTGGAAGGGGGGAGGAGGGGGGCCACCGCCCTTAACGGGTCCCGTGGCCTGCCCTAGGGCGGGGGAGGGGGCGTCACACACCAGGAGGGGTCGCCGCCGCCGTTTTCCTTTCACGTCCCCGCCAACTACCAATTTAGTATCCACTGTTTTAGGAATAAATAGTTTATTAGATGGAAGTTAGAAGATTGATTGATGAAAGAAATAATGCGTGTTGGATAAGGATTCCTCCATCTTGTAGGCTAAGTCCAATTCAGACTAGAGAAGCTTGTAACCCTATCAATTAAGAAATAATTGGCAAAACCTCTTCTATCTCCTCTCTCTCTCTCCTCTCAAGCCGCCGCCAGCCGCCCCTTTCCCCGCCGTGCACATGCCGCCCAACGCCGCCACTCCCTCGCCATCGCCACCGCTAGCCCAACCACCATTCCCACCGTGCTGTTACGCTATGTATCGTGCACATCTCTTGGCAAACGACAGTTCCTTTCTTAACATCCAGATGCCAGATGGCTTACTTTGGTTACTCGTGGGGAACTTCCTTGCCACAGCCCTGAAGATCGAAACAATCCTGGCGGTGATCTACACTACATCTTTCATTACTTGGCGGTGTTCGAGCTCGTCTTCTTTTTTGAAGCACGAGCTCTTCTTTAGGACATGTTTAGCAGGAATTCAGATTCAATAAGAAACATCTGAAATGGGGCAATGCAGCACGACCCTGAAATGGGGCAGCAACAGCAATGCACTTGTATGAAAGCGTCTTCGAGGGGGCCCACGTCAGCGAACAATCCACCCATAGCGACGAAAAGCCGGCAGATTCCAGCGCCCGCCCGTCCCAGTCCACCGCACGAAGACGCAGCCACGCTAAATTAAAAAAATCAAAGCCCGACGAGATATTCGTCTCCACCTCCTCCCTCCCCCCTTCCGCCCGCCGAAACCCTAGCCCGCCTCGCCGCCGGCGATGGGCGCTGCATGATCGGTGCGCCCCCTTGGAACCGCCTGCCTGCTGGCGTCGCCAAGCCCGCCGCCGCGGCTGCCGTCGTCGTAGCGGCGCTCGCGTCCTCCTTCCTCGCCCTCCCGCGCCCACGCGCCGCCGCCCCGCCCCCCGCGGGATCCGGGCCCCTCATGTCGAAGGCCAGGGTCTACACCGATGTCAACGTCCTGCGCCCCAAGGAGTACTGGGACTACGAGGCGCTCACCGTCCAATGGGGGTAAGCGCTTACGTCACGTCACATTCTGAGACACAGTTTGCACGTTCGAGCTTAAGCTTCGGTTGATTGACTCCTCTGTATCTCGGTGCGGGGGATTGGGTTGGATCGTTAGTATTGGCTGGCTTGCTTGCTGCTTTTGGATCATCTTGGCTAGACTAGATGGCCTGGTTGAGCGGCATGACCTTTTCATCTGGGTACAGCTAAGGTTGTATGAATGTTCATTAGGAGCAGAAGATCCTAATATTGATGCAATATCACAAGAGGCCCCATATTTTCAAAACTGTGAATTATACCCCCACCTTATAGCTGCAACATTTACCCAGATTTTTTCAGTATCGACCCTGTACTGGTGGCATGGTGTTTATATCTATCAGGACAGTTTAATTATTTTAGCTATTTTTCCTGGTTGGTTAAGGTGTATCCGTGTATGTTCCTTTCAGTCCTTGTTATGATTTACTGTTATCGGGTCTTGGTAAGTTTTTCCCCTTTTATCGATCTGGTGTATGTAACCTTTTGGTAACTTGTTTATAGAAACTGATATGAAAGTTTGTTAGATCTTAGTTGTAGTTTGGGATTCATTTTAGTTATAGGATTAGGCTAAATAGTTCCTTGTTCTTCAAGGTTATATTATTGTGCATTGACCTGCAAAAAGTGTCTATTAAATGTAACAGCAACTTTAAACCTTTTCTTCTAAGAATTAAGGGACAACTGAACTCTCAACAAATTGAGAGTATGAAGCATGTCGATCACTAAACATGCTAATTCCAGTAACTAAATCTTTGTGGATGTCCCCAATTCATGCTGCAACACCTTAAGCAAGTACCAAAAACATGTAGCTCATTGTCTCTTTTCTACGGGAGATCATCTACACACCATGGCATTGCGTAGGTACTAGGTAGTTGAGAGTTGAGACACTGGAATAGACCCATCTGTTTAGTGAGACCAAGAAAGTGAGCTGTTTTTCTCTTCGTACAGAACTTTAAGCATGTAATGAGTTATACTTCTTCGAAATGGTTTTTCTAGTTTGCGGTGACGGTGAAGTATTAGTATCTTGATAAAAACCTTAAGAGCTGGCTAATTATTGGCTGTCTTCTTCCTTCTGGTACTCGTGAACTATAGAAAAAACCAATTGCATTTTCAGTAACTTCTATTTCAGCACTTTTAGTTTTGAATGCAGGTCTTATTGATGGAACTTGTACGGACAGTACAGATTCAATTTCTGTTCTCCAAACTCTAATAATGGTCATTTAAATCCATTTTTTTGTTCTGTTTAATTCTCGTATTAATATTTCTGGAGCACTCAATATTTCCAGAGCATCTTTTAGCACATTACAAGTTCTTTATGTCATTCAATGTAATGTTTTCCTAACCATTATGTACCTCTTTGACCAGTGAGCAGGATGACTATGAAGTTGTCAGGAAAGTTGGAAGAGGAAAATATAGTGAGGTCTTTGAAGGCATCAATGTTAACAATAATGAGAAATGCATCATTAAGATCCTTAAGCCTGTTAAGAAAAAGAAGGTACTTAAAGGAATATGCTGGCTGTTCTTTGCAATATTTTTCCGTCCACATTCAGTTTTGTAGCGAACTAACTGTTTTGATGATAGGAGTTGAGTGTCAAAGAGTTACTGCTTATGAAAATAGTCATTTTCATGGTGGGTCTCTTAACATACCCTTCATATGTTTTGGCAGATCAAAAGGGAGATCAAAATACTTCAGAATCTCTGTGGAGGTCCAAACATTGTAAAGTTGCTTGATATTGTCAGAGATCAGCATTCAAAGACTCCTAGTTTGATATTTGAATTCGTCAACAACACAGACTTCAAAGTTTTGTACCCCACGTTGACGGATTATGACATCCGCTACTACATATACGAGCTACTCAAGGTTACGATTGCCATCCGACTTATTTGACACATTGACATTTAGGCATTACATTATCTTTCCTGTGGAAATAGTTTCAAGTAGTTTCTTATTTGTTTAAGCCCCACTAGACACAGTTTGGATTAATCTGACCGCTTGAAATTCTTCCTCTCCCATTTCTCTGATCTTTGCACTTGCATGTGTTATATGTCCTGTGATTTCTGAAAACACCATTTTATGGAGTTGTAAACTTGTTGCAATGCTGTTGCCACCAATATATCATTGATAAGCTTGAATTACTGTATAAGAATCTGAGTATCTGATTCACTATTTCATGTTTCTAATGTTTTTCTTCTGAAAAATAGTTTTTTTTAACGATACTCACACTTTTGTCTTGAAGATCTGCTTTATTTTGAATATGAAGTGAGAACACCAATGTATAAGAATCTTATCTTGTAGCCCTTCTGCACGTTCTAAAAAAAGATAGAGCACCAATGTGCTCTAGATATTGTGGCTATCTGTCCTTAACTCCTTATTTCAACCTACTAGTTATGTGATAATCATTTCTTTTAATTCCAGGCTCTAGATTACTGCCATTCACAAGGTATCATGCATCGAGATGTCAAGCCCCATAATGTAATGATAGATCATGAGCTTCGAAAACTTCGATTGATAGACTGGGGCTTAGCTGAGTTCTACCATCCAGGCAAGGAATATAATGTCCGGGTTGCATCGAGGTAGCTTGAGACACGATGGACCAGCTTGTTTACCTATGATTTTCTTTATCGTACTTAAATTGAATTTCGTCATTCTAATCACTTAGGCTAGGCCCTGTTTGGAATGTGGGAAATTTTTCCTGTTCCTACTTTTTTTTTGGGGTGAAATTCTGGCGTTCCAAATAGGCCCTTACAATTTTCAAACATAGCAAGTTAAGTGCAGAACAGGTTTAGTTTGCATTTTTTTTTTCTGTTTGTATGTTGATCTTCTGTTATTCTAGAGTCTAGGATTAACATAGCAGAGAGATTCAATTGATTTGAGTCACTTTTATATGATTGTAATCCTGAAAGCTAAGAAATAAAGTTAATGAATAGAAATAAGCAAATCAAGTGAACAGCATAAAAGCCCACAATAATTTCTGTGAAACTTCTATGCTGTATAAGCAACAAATCACATCTAATTCTCAATATTAGTCCATGCTTTCTTTTTGACATCTGACCTGGGCATATTGTTCCACTTTGATTCAGGTATTTCAAGGGACCAGAACTCCTTGTTGATTTACAAGACTATGATTATTCTTTGGACATGTGGAGTCTTGGTTGCATGTTTGCTGGAATGGTATGTACAATTGTAAAAATGCTCTCCCTAGCCTAATACTGTCGGACACAGTGGGGATTGACATTTTTGTCAGTGCTTCAGTGGTTTTTTACCTACATATGTTTGTTGACTGGTGCCTGCAGATATTTCGCAAGGAACCATTCTTTTATGGCCATGACAACCATGATCAACTTGTGAAGATTGCAAAGGTAAATGTTAGTTTGATTGTTCATTCCACATGTTTCCGGGATAAAGTAGATGTTGTAGTATGAACCTTAGTATGCAACTTGTGGTTTGACTGTTTTTAGAACTAAGGAGGATTCAAACTATGCATTCGTCTTTGATGTTACACTCTGTTGTTTTGCTATTACAAGTATCGTCGTTTCTTAGAAGTTGATGTTCTGTAAGAAAGTATATACTCACTTTTTAAATCTGAAACTGCACCATATTAAAGCAACAGAATAGCGTACTTATTTTAGCAAATTTATGTGTTCGGTATGTTTGCAGGTTTATGTGTTCCGTATGTGATTTATATGATATATAGTTATCCGTGCCAGAGTTGGATAAAGCTCATGGAACAACCTGTCATCATCATGCAAATGAATTCAGTTAAAGTTCTGTAGCAGATAAACGTTACATCACTAGATCAACTCCTACTCTATCTCAACATAAAACATGTATGCCGGTGGCACTGACCTGATTTTAATCATTGTCGGACTTAAAACTTTGAAATCAAACTCATAACCCAGTCAGACATGCATGTTTACAGCAAGCCAGTAACTGGTCTCAGTCAACATTTTATGTGTACTTAGACTATGAATAACTGAAAAACCCTCAGGAAGTTCTAAAGACCTTGCCGTATTTGTTTATTCAATGGTTGTGCTTTAATATATGCAGTAATAAGCATGAGACATTAAACACATTACTGTCTGGTGCAGTATCCAATTCTTGTCACCTTCCCATTATTTTTTCAGGTCCTTGGAACAGATGGGCTGAATGCTTATTTGAACAAGTACCACATTGAGCTGGACCCTCAACTTGAAGCTCTTGTTGGAAGGTAAATTTCCATGTTTTGAGATGTTAGATCCTTTTATTTAGATGGATTTTAACCATTCTATGTAATGTTATATGCAGGCATAGTAGAAAACCCTGGTCGAAGTTCATCAATGCTGATAACCAACATCTAGTATCACCTGAGGTTTGTTATTAGCTCCTAGTACTTCTGTTGTTTCTACTGCAAATGGTTGTTGCTCAGTATGATTCTGTGTATATCTGTAGGCCATAGATTTTCTTGATAAGCTCCTGCGCTATGATCACCAAGATAGGCTCACGGCACGTGAAGCTATGGTAAGCCAGGCAGATAAGCTACCTTTGCAGATAACAAGTGTTACTTACACTGCACACTATCACACCCTGTTGCATTATAATTGATTAACTGAAAATGCTGTCATTTCGTAACTTGCAGTAATTTTACCTTGCAACCACATTCTTGTTTGATGTGTTTAAGCTGCGTTTAATGTGTGTTCAGCAAAATATTCTGTACTTTGACATTTTAACCCAATATAATCTTGATGCCATTTGTACAAAAATAGTGCGAGTAATATTTTGTACCATATCAATTTGCATGCATGCTACTAGATATTTGATGCAGTCTCTTCTGGTTTTCAATGAACGGTTTTGTATCTTCAAGTTTGAAAAGAATAAGGTTTCTTATAGTATAAAGCTTGGATTTGTTGCATTAATGGTTCGACACATGAATAAATGTAGGCACATCCCTACTTCCTCCAAGTCAGAGCTGTGGAGAACAGTAGGACGAGACCACAATAATCATGGTTCTACAGCCTCAAAATGGAGTTGTTGCTAATTCCTGAACATCATCGGCTAAAAGCCTAAAACCATATTCAGTAAGCATCTCGCTCCAGGAATCTGGGCCATGACTCCATGGCAGTGAATCAAATAGTATGAGTCACATCATGCGGGCAACCTTGGCAGAGCTTTTTATTATTTTGTCTTTAATCTTGGGGTACTGTAGCTTTAAACCTACAGGTTATGCTTGAATGCGATGAGATTCATATCGTCTCCTGTGATGGGATATGAAATTGTATGTGATCTTTAGACTAATTGAAAAGTACAATACAACTCTAAGCATACTGCTTGTATTCTGGTGTGCTATTATGTATGATTCTTATTTATTTTGGGTGATAGTCATTAAGACGAAATACTTGTGTGGGTCTCACAGATGAAAATATGAGTTGCCTCTAATGAATGGTTGAGCTCTCAAATGCATGTTCTATAATTTATAGAGTAAGAGCACCGCTGGTCCTAGAACTTTATATTAACTTGTTTTGGTGGTGTCACATGGATCAGCAAGTCATTTAACTTCAATATCTTGGAACCTGAAACTGGTTATTTGTATCACTTGAGGCCCAAATACGAGCAAAGCAGCGTGCGTGGCCATGAGGTTTTCTACGTTTTTCTGAGGTATCTCGTGTAACCCGACACTGATAGATACATGTGTATATAACATTGATGCCATGCGTAAACATATCACTGATTAGGGAGGTTTGAACAATAAGTGAGCTACTCATTATTATAGGTGCAAATTAATAGTTCGGAAACTTAAATAACATGATGTTTGGATCTCAAATAAATGATTATATATATGCAAATAATAGTTCAGGGACTTAAGTAACACTAGAGGTTTGAATTTCGAATGATTATATAGTATATGCATAGTTCAGGGACTTCTTTTTTCAAGACACGCTACACGCATATTTTTTCATTAAGAGGAGGAAGAAATTTGTTACAGCCTATTGGACATTCACCATCGAGTTGCCACTGCCAGCGTTTGCCAAGCAGAAAGGTCGTAGTCTTTTCTCACACCGTAAACCAAACATGCTGTAAATCGAGTTGCCACTTGCCACCGTAAATCAAACACTTTTTGGCGCTTCAATCGTAGTCTCATCATGTGCCGATGGAACGGCATGGCAATACAGCACGAACTCGGAAAAGGAAAGATATCATGGGGTGCCACTTGCCCACTTGTAAACTGTAGCTCTATATATTGACACGATGCAAATAGGTTGGTTACACTTTCCTTCCGTTGGTTCAACCGTCCACGGCAATGTAATAAATACTAAAGTATATGGTCAGTATATGTGCGCTTGATCTAATTCTGGAGGGACACATGACCCCTGAGCCCTTCGATTTCTATGCTACTATATGGTCTCTGATCCATTTTGTGGCGACCCATTTCTCGCCCTTGATGACGGGGCAGCTACCATGAAGTGAAGTCTGCGACAGCATGTGCAAAAGCAAGTTAGCAGCATAAACTATCCCATGTCAGACTTGTCATTTGTAACTCGGTCTAGATTGATTTCCATCGCAAACAAAATCTAACGTCTAGCTGGCAAAAAAAAAATAATTTACTCCCTCCTTTCAAAATACTCCCTCCATTCCAAATTGTAAATAGTTCTGAGTTTTTAAATTCTGCTACATATTTAGAGAGCCAAAATGACTTACAATTTGGAATAGAGGGACTATAAAAGTCTAGGTGCATAGCGAGAATACTTTATATTTGTGGACAGAGGTAGTATATATCCATATTCAAATAAAAAAACCACCGTGAGTTCTACTTCATGTACACTTAGAGAACGGGAAACACAAGTATACTTTGATAGGCCAGCACGTACCCGATCAATGGTTCCATTTACCGTGAGGGAGTAAAACAAGAGTCCATCACCTTTCCGTGGTTTTACCTTTAGGCCAATGCACTTTTCATAGTCATAGCCTATATCCATATTCTCCCCATTCTGTATATCAGCACAGTTCTCATTACAGTCTGCTATAAAAACACATATAAAAAATTTCTTGCACTCACCTCATATGGGAACATAGTTTCTCCCCCTTCTTCGACATCCGTGAGATAAAGCAAGAAAGACGCCACCTGGGAAATTGCATTTCAATAGCTCGTTAGTTACACAGCTTAATTGATGAATTTCGAGACAAAAGCAAACACAAACCCCAGGTACAAACTGAAGTACTAAAATGTTTGTTATATCAGATTTAGGATTTCTGGAGGAAAAATGTTACTTATAACTGGCATTTTCTATTGCATTTGTTCTTGAAAGAGCCATAGAAATTCAGTTCGCACATCACAACAACTGCTAAAGTTAGCTTGGACCAAGCAAATTGCTACATACCCTTTGACTTTTTTGTGGACCATACTGGGCTGGGTCAAATGCATCATAATGTGAAGCATACCTTTGTCCAATATTATACCGCAGGACATTAAATGGCTGCAACATATAGTAAAAGAAAATAGTTAATCAATGAAAACTTATAAATGCTCATTTTTCATGCCCTTTTCTAATAGATTCTGAATGATCCCTAAAATTGTCCTTTTTCAATGGGGTTACTCAAAATTTGCACAAAAGAATATAACATCCATATATCAATATGATCTTCATTCCATGTAAGGGGAAAGCACAAAGCGTGGCAATAGATAAAGTTACTGCAAAGATTATATCTAAAACCACAGATATACTATAGAAACTTCCTGTTAGATCCTAATGAACAATAAGATTACTTTCAAAGTTATATTTGTATATGTTGAAGATAAAACTACCATATTTTTTATTAAGTGACACTTCATACGCCAGTACCAAAGCTGCAAAACTTATACTTCAAGTGAAATCCAGTATGCCATGGTAGGATTGAATGCACTTTACTTTAGCAGCCAAAGCATGATACATTGATAGCACTTAGCAGAAATGATAAATTAACATGGATTATAACTTTTGCTGTTAAGTTGGGCCTATATTGTTTAATATTCCTTTTTCTCCCTACAGATCACTATATCCCTCGTTATTTTTTACTATGCCTATTGAGTTGGCTTGTTTCCCAGTGTGCTGGTTCTCATCAGCGCAAAAAAATTGTTCAAAGAAAAGAGAACAGGGGAAAAAATAAGAGAAAGGGGCACATGTAGATTCCTAGAGCTAATCAATTCTAAGACCAAACTAGAATAATTAAACCACAAAATATGTTATACAATTGCAAATATCATGTAGTACCTCCCCATGATTTCTGGGTATCATGGTAGCCCTTGCAATCTTCTTCTCGATTTCTGCAAGGGTTCCAGTTGGGTCTTCATTAGCACTGAGGAATGTTCCTGAACTGTTTGGCATAAGGATCCATCAATTCAATGAGACTCAGATAATGCCACAAGCTAGTTATTTTCATGATTGTGTGTGGAAGACATATTGGGTATAAAAATGTCTGAGAATATAGTTTATGAAAACTCTAAAGATCAAGAATACTAATGTCTAATAATCCAACACATGCTCCTAAAAATAGGCAGTTCTGAGATGGCATTGCTCATTGCAGCATAAGTACAATCCACAGAAAAGGCTACTGCACAATATCTCCACAGTAATAAATGTGGATTTATTTGTCAACCTATTTGGTTATTCCTTTACTGCACTTTTGGAATTTAAGGTTACCTTGTCCTGATTCCTTTTGTACTCTCCGCGGTTTCTCCTTTCCTCAGGGCTAATGTTGATGGCTTAAGTCTCTCCTTTGCAGTTTTTACTATATTGTCACACTGTTCTGAAGTCGCAAATTGTGGAAAGTACAAAGCACGAGGCTGCCAGCTCAAAATCTGCTCAAGAGTTCAGAATACATTATTAAAGCAGCACAGGGGGCTTTCAGGAACATAATGACAAATGGAAAGGAAAAAAAAAACCCAGCAATTTCTAGTGAAGCTGAGGTTATGGTTTATTATGTAACAGAAGAAATACAATTAAGATATTACTGAATTCTTACCCTGCAAACAAATAGTGCTAGGATGTAGGAGTAGGATACACAGCCACATGTGCTAAACGTGAGATGCATATCTCAGTGTCATGGTGAGAAATATAGGGTGTATAAATTGTTCAAACAATATCAAATCAACATATCCATTCTATACCGATGTGCCCATACTCTGCAGAATCATTCGATGCATAAACACAATAAAATCTGAAGGTGCTATATCCATTCATCACAGCAACTGTTCTTGAGTAATAGGAACCTACATTAGCTGCAGGATGGCAGAAACAGAGATAAAACTGTGATTGGTGAGGGTAGCACGAAAGTCCAACAACACTCACACCTCCTGCATTTTCGTCTTATGTCAGGAAGCCTGCTAAATTTGAAATCCCAAACAATGTTCCCAGCACGCAAGACCACGAGGCCACGAAAATTGCATGCACTCAACTGGCCCCCTCAAACTCTGCCACAATCATATGCTAGTTATCAGGGCGTCACAGCAAAACTGTTGCCCATAATGTAAAGTCAAAATTGGGGAAACATTATAACTCTGACAAGTTAGTTTCACACCAGAGTGCATCGCTGCATGACTTCACATCGAACGTCCAACAGACGAATCGTGCCAACCGAGGAATGTGGCCACCTAAGACAGGTTCATTCATTCACAAGCTAGCGTAGAATTCACGAAGCACTCGTGCTCACACCAATGCCCGTCACGCCGAATGTTTGACAAAACAATGGGCAAGCGAAAACGGGACAACCGCTCCTCGCGGAGATGGAACCGGAACGAGACATCACCTGGTATGGGATCAAGGACGGCGCAGCCTCGCCGGACTCGCCGTAAGGCATCTCGGGCCACGCCGTCTCCAGCAGCCGCTCCCTCGGCACCGGCATGTCCGCCTCCTCCGGATCCTGCACCGCACCGCAGCCAGCCCACCCAGATCAGGAGAGGCGCTACGAAGAAGCTACGAATCGGAGCATGGCACGGGATCGCCGTCGCGTACCTGGGTGAAGAGCAGCGAGCCGAAGAAGCCGGCGAGGAAGAAGAGGGAGCAGGAGAAGAGCACCACGGGAAGCCACAGCCGCGTTCGCATCAGACCCGCGCCGCCGGCACCTCCGCCGGTGGCCCGGATGACGCCACCTCCCTTCATTTCGCGCGCTGGACGGAGACGAGGACGATCCGGCGACGAGAGGAGAGGTTGGTTGGTTGCTAGCGTCGCGTCACGGCCTCACGGGAGAGGCGGGTCTTCTCCGAATCTCTGAATGGAGAGTGTTTTATTTGTTCGTCGTCAGGTGTCCGAGCACTGACGGGTGGGACCGAATACTCGATTGGAGGGCCCGGCCGGCGCGCGACGTCACGTGCCTGGAAAGTACTCCTACACGCAGTCAGTTACGGTGGGCCCAGGCACAATCGTCGACGCGAGGGGCACACAAGTCTACTGCTGCTGCGTCTCGTACTTGCTTGACAGACAGTTGAGAGTGGAATAGATTTGTTCTCTTTTCCTTTTGCGAAATGGAGGAAAAGTTAAAGATTAAAGATGCAGTGTGAAAAAAAAAGAGTTACTAAATCCTTAGAGCCCCGTGCCATGGAATAGATTAATCTATCGGCTACCGCTATCGCCTTCCTATCTTCACCTTTTTTCTTATATTTGTGACGAAATGGAATAGATTAATGATTAATGAATGTACCGCCACCTCAGCCATTTATTAGTGTGCGGTACAGAATCATTTCATCAAAATTAATAAAGTAGGATGAACCCAAGACGAAACACCTCATTATTCAACATCAATGGGAAAGATATAGTAGTAAATGAAGAGAGGGGAAAAATTATTCCATTTCCAATACCCGCAAGTCTTGAAAACAGGGACATGAAACAGACATGAAATTTCCATTGAACCACTCGAGTACAGGTGTCCGATTCAGCGGTCATGTGGGGCGAGACACCAGATACCATTTGGAATCCGACATTGGCATGTCTATGGGTAGCTGAGTACCATCACTCCAGTTTCAAAAAAAAAAAAAAAAAAAAAGAGTACCATCACTCCATCAGAACTAGCTCATACAAACCAGGCCCAGAATTACTGCAGTGCTAATGAACAAATATAAGATAACTGACATTCTGACAATGCATGGTTAGCAAGACTGATAACTGACTAATAGGTCATAACCAGAAGGTTTCAGTTGTTCAAATGTTTACAGAGGAAAGGCTTCAACTACATCAATGGGATCTTTATAAAAAAATAAGTTTCTTGTTTCACTATTTTCTTTTCCATCCCTCCTGTATTTTTGTCACGTCCACTCCATTACTCAATTCTCATACAGGGTTCCTCGAAGCAGTATTAAAAGGCCCATATGTTCTTGCTTCCCAAAGCCGCTAACACATTGTTGGACGTATAGCGCAGCCTGGTAACAGATCAAACAGACCTGTGGCTGCAGACTTGCAGACAAGAAATGCAGATAGTTAAAATTAAGAGTACACGGTTAAAATCGACCGAAGGATATATTCACAGACATAGAGTCACCATAAACAAGCATAGGTACGCAACTCATAAAAAAAGGCACGTGCAAATCAATAATCAATCTATCTGCAGGATAGTTCCAAACTAGACCTTTCTGAGACAAGACACAGCTGCAGGTATAGAATGACTCACTTTTCAAAATAGATAAAGCCCTATTAAGTCATTCGTGTAAAGGGCTAACAACCACCCCTCAGACAAGTATCAGATAACATGAAAGTAGTCCTGAACTTGAACTGTACACAGC
Source organism: Chrysopogon serrulatus (assembly GCA_015844335.1). Classification (NCBI taxonomy): domain Eukaryota; kingdom Viridiplantae; phylum Streptophyta; class Magnoliopsida; order Poales; family Poaceae; genus Chrysopogon; species Chrysopogon serrulatus. The sequence goes on from JADLZL010003070.1 coordinate 23,824, forward strand.
ACACTACCTGAAAACGGGATGCCAGCTAGGCAACAACATTTCCTATATTATATGCCCAAATTTAGCAGGTGCAACCTCCTCCTTATTGATCCAATGCAATATCAATATGAATTGGTTCTTCAGAGTTCACACACTCCCTTAGGCTGCACATTGCAACAGCCTTTTTAGATGACAGAGCACGGTTGTTGTTCGGTATGGTTTGGATTGAATTGTTAAGTTCTTATAAACATATACCAGATGTCCAAAATGGTTGATACCACCATCTTTGTGTAAGTTACATGCCACTGTTAGCTAAGAAATATGCATAAACTGAAGTCAAAGACAATGTATTGTAAGGTTTTAGCTATCTTACCAACAGTGCCAGATAACTTATCGCAAGCTCTGCAAATCCTGCTATCATGATGCTTGTCAAACGGGCAGAACAGTCAACAGTCTCAGAAGATGTCCTTAATCAACTATCATATCAAGCAAGAACATTATTTTCTAACTATACAGTGGCATACTGAAAAGCAGCTGCTCAACAGAACCAGCAAGGGACACCAGTACACCACAGGCTCAGTCTAATTGTTAAAGCAAGACAATGGATTTCCTCCAAACAATTAATGTCATGGTGTCCTCATGTCAATCCCCTTGTCCCCATTAACAATTTTTTTGAACAGCTGACGAATATGAGATAAGGGAAATTGCAGGAAACTAGTCACATGCCATTGTCTTCTTCCAGCATCCTCAAGATCCAAAGATCTGTAAGCCAGAGCAGCAAGATACATTGCTGGATGCAATCTCCTGCAATTCCAGATTGAAGATCTGAGCTAACAAGTATTGTGGATCTTGTGCATATCAACCAAACAAGCCAATTTTAGTCAGTAAACACTTGTGAGACTTACTTTTCAGAATGTTCGTTGAAACCATCCCACTGTCTTTGAGATGGAATTGTCCTCCCTTTCTTGTCTCTCCCAAATGTTTCGATATACCATCCACCAGTATCATGCATGTAGCAACGAGGCTCAAAAAGCCAATACCTGCGAAAGAGGAGTTACATAAGAGGACAATTTAGCCAATACAATGCTAAATTCCTGAAATGAATTTGTATCAGATGCAATTTAGCATGCATTACTTGCTGGGTTACTTCAAGACTAGGGAAAACTAAGGGGGTTGTTTTTCATGGTTCGGAATACTACTTCTGATTAATCTATTACTAAATTATACATATTTTTTCAAATGACAAGGACATCCTCTCTGGTCCTATAACAAGGAAGTCCCGGATCATAGGTCATTTTGCTTTCACTTAATAGAACGGTAGATTTAGAAAGGCCAAAGATTTACTTCCATGTTCCTACCCATCATATATGTAGCTGAACAAAACATGGTCTTGCGGAGCATCTATATTTCTCTGTAGTAATGCGAGGCAGCATTAGATCTTCTAAATTGTTTAGCCTAAAGGTTTCAAATATAAGGTTTGTGCTTACACCATTGCCTCATCAGCATTTCAATCATGTTTACGACTGATTTGTGTGGTTCAATTGATACAGAAAAATATATACATATACAGCATGAGTGCAACATGGGCACACAAGCAGCATAGTAAATTATGCATACCTGCTAGGTGGCAATCGAGCCCTACTACATCGACACTCACAGGGTGAAACTTTATCTCCAACCTGATACCAGTGCATGTGTTTAACCTGTGCAACATATGCGTGCAGCCAACATTCAACACATCATGCGGTCATATAACAAAAGGCACTAGCAAACTTTGTAGAAAACCCAATGTGTGGACTATAGGAATGATTTCAAGGTTCATACCATCAATGTCCGGTGCTTCATAATGACATGTGTCTTTATGCCGTGACCATCATAGACACAGCAAGATCCTTCCTCACCATTGGTGGCTAACCCAGTAATTGTGCCTAGGAGAAGATTCCCTTGCGTTAAATCAGATAGTTCTGCGTTTGGAACAAGATACACATGAATGTGATCTTCCACATCCAATTTGTCAAGGCAATTGCATTTGGGGCTCCTAGTCGCAGTAGCAACTAATTTCCCAAATATCCGCAACTCAATATCCTTGAAGGCATCTGATGAAGGAATACCATTTTCACGCCGCATCTCTTGCTTGTTCATATCAACAGGATTCATAGATATTGAATCCTTATTCACATTTCTTGAAACATTCGGAGTAAATTCATCAGAACATCTAAAACCAGAGGGTGCCAGTTTTTCACGACAAACATCTGACAGCTCTTTGACACTATCAGCTACACTAACAATGCCAAACAGATCACGGCCTGATACAAGGTGTAATAGCTCAGAGGTTTCATACACGGACCTCTCCTCAGCTTCAAAACAATCAGGAAGGACATCCATGGAGTCGACATCAGGGCCATAGTATGCAGCATGGATTGCTGTGTACAGTTCGCTTTCGAGCCTATCAAAATAACCAGAGCCGGTGGCAACCCTCTTCTTGGTAACTATGTCATCAATGGTAAGCCTGTACCATTTCAGCCATTCAACAACATTGCTCTCTCGAGGTACCACAATGCCTGAACCTGAACCGCTTGGATAGACAAACTGAGATGGCCTGGGATGTTTCTGCACAACTCGCCTCTGTGATCGCAGGTAGCTATCATAGTGGGCCCTTCTCTGTGAATCTGATAAAATCTGCAATACAAAAGCCTGCTAATTAGAGCTGGAGCAATTTTTTTTCACCCAAGTATGTGAACACAAATCGATCGCATCCTCAATAATGCAGCCTCAGACAATTATTCATCGCTTCACTCATAATCACTAATCAGTGGGTTCATGGTAAAATTAGAATGCCCATGATCGGAGAAACTGTCAGCTTAGTTTAATTAGATACCTCGTAGGCGGCGAGGATCTGAAGGAACCGTCGGGACCCAGCAGCCGCGGCGACGTCTGGGTGGGTCTCTTTGGCTAGGCGATGGAAGGAGGCCTTGATCTCGTCGCTGGAACTGGACTCCCCAACCCCGAGGACCTCGTAGGCGCTCTTCCCCGCGAGCTCGTCGTCCGCCGGGGCGGAGGTGCTCGCCGGCCGGCCGCGCCACGCAAGGGAGGAAGAGCCACCTCGCCGCCGCCGATGCGCGGGAGGAGGAATCGCCGGAGCTCCATGGCGCGAAGCGCCATTGCTGCTTCTGTAGTTCTGTGGAGTGGGCCCGAGTGACGTAGACACTGATGCAACGGCCTTCCAATGCGGTGGACCTGTGGACTGTGGTGGATGGAAGAGGGCGACTGGGCGAGGGAGGGAGACGCCCTCAGAAGGGGATGACGTGGAGGTCTCAGACGCGCCTGGTTCCTTTACTCAGCTGCCTTCACGGGCCGGCCCAACTTTATATTCGGGTCGCCAACGGGCCAAAAGCTATCTTTGGAAATGACTTTCGATTTCGGTTGGACTCGGTCTTAAATAATTCAAAAGGAGACCATGAAAACTATAATAAATAAGATTATATTAATTTCTAAAAATCTAAAAAACTGCAGTTGGCTCGATGTCCAGCCCTAGTTATCTCCAACCCGACCAATTTTATTATTATTTTCAGAAAATAGGGTAGCTGTTTCTGACAAAAGACCACATTCCATAGGTGGAGCTATGTAAGTACCACAACACGACTATTTGGAACATAGGAATCAATTTATTTTCACCTGAAAAACAGCATGAACAAATTCATGCATTCCAAAATATAGCCTAAAGATCTATACACCTAAGAGTACAAGAAAATCATACTGTTTCAATTTGTTCAAGTTCCACTCCTACCGCATGCATGGTGAGCATGATACGACATCACTATTTGTGCATGGTGAGCATGATACAACATCACTATTTGTCCATTATGTGTAATGATCGTAAATTCCTTGCGCAAGCAATATCAATAGGTGGAGGATATATAATAGAATTATTAGTGTTTTAAATAGTAGGTTAAGATGTTTAGCAGTATATCATGCTAGAATAGTTAACTGTGAAGCTATATCAGAAATTGGGATATAGGGGCTAAATCAATGACGGAGGCAGAAAAAAATTATAGCTGGGGCAAATTGCAACCAGAAATGAAATGAAAAGGCATCGTATTACACTGCACTGCATTCATATACTACAATCAACCAAATCATGGCAAAAATACAACAATCACATATATTATTGCGAAAGTAGACACACATGTTATTGCAAAAAGTAGACAATAAATACAGAACGATACCTCAAATATGGAGAATAAACTAGTACTAGTCGTTGATTAGTTAATCCATGCATTGCAAAAGTACAAAGAAACGCTCCAATGCCAAGTACACCATCACTCTCCACGTGGTGGACTTCATCCTGTCCTTCACTCCTCCATTGCAGCAGCTAGCAGAGCAGCGGAAGGCCAACAGGGTTTGGTCATCAACGCAGGGCAGCGGTGGAACGTGAGCGCTAAGGGGGGGCCGCAGGGCCGCGTGAGGCGGGTGAGTGGCGGCGGCCGGCCGCGAACGGATGGTCGACGCGGCGCGGCGACGAGCTTCGCCTAGGGCGTGGTATACTTGATTTAGAAATTGGGGATGGGGATTGGAGAAAGTTTCCATGGGCTAAGGGAAGGTGTGCTACGGTGGGCTTTGATCGGCCTTGGCTAAAGTGAAGAAAATAAAGCACATCGGCCATCCCCGGTTTCTTCTCTCTCCAGCTGCTGCGATCGCTCCTCTGCTCGTGTTCAATTTGGGCGCTCGCTACTCTTCGCCGCCCGGCGACTGGGGTTTGGGAAGAAGGCAAGAAGCGGGGGGTCCGCTGGTCTAAAACGCGCTCGCCGTTAGCTGGGGCGGCCGCCCCACCCCGCCCCTAGGGTGGCTCCGCCATTGTCTAAATGTACATGAATGAATATAAATAGGGAAACCCTATCTCGAAAGGATAAAGTGGGAGATTTACAACAACGAGAATTATAGAAAAAAAATTGCGCTGGGTCTGAGTTTGACACCTGAACACTAGCGGGACACTAGGCTCGTGTTTTCGTTTGTTGCGTTGCACGGCATTAGCCTTGCTCGATCGAAGTGTGCTGGGTGCGAGGACGCTGCGGGTGCGGTTTGCAAGATACACAGTCTTGCACCATGACCGTAGGTAAAAGAGCACTTCCTTCCGCACGTGCCTTCAACAAGACGTCAAGGCCACAACCTGTACTGTATTCCCGATGTGGATACTGGATACGTAGCCTAGCAGATGTACTCCGTATCCCGCTGCCGCTGCCGCTGCCGGCAGAGACAAGAATCCACATGCAGCTTTGTGCACGGTACGAAAGCGCTCTGCAGTCGGCTCACCGGAGCACGTGTGCGGCCCATGTCATCTGCAGGCGCGCAGAGAAAAGAAACGAAAAATGCGAGCCATACCACGCACGCTTTTTCGTGTCGTACCATGCCGTCCTACCTCGGGGCTCGAGCTCTGGGCGCCCGCGTGCCTCTGTCTGCTGACCGCCGTGGCGACCCACGGGCCACGGCTCCTCGCACTGCGCGTACCCGCATGCCCTTTCCCTCGTCAGACAGTCACGGCTGCTCGCACTGGAATCGTCCACTCCACTCCCCTCGCCCACTCGGATCTGACGCAACACGAACAAAGCTGCCGCCCAGGAAAGAGAACCGAAAGGGAGGTCCCCGGCGTAGTCGTACAGTGGCGTCCTGGCAAAATGGGAGGCCCTGTACGAAATAATAAGTGGAGGTCTAATCTCTAGTTTAAAAAATAAAAAATAATAAAATATATATCAATGTATCACAAAGTATATACTTGGTATAGGCCGTTTCTAATTTTTCTATTCATGTATATATTTTAATCCGATTTGAAGACATAGCTTACAAGTTGGAATAATTATTAGACACTAGATCAACCCCGTAATACGTAGACAATGCATAAAAGATTAAGTAGATAAAATAGGGCCTCGATATGAAGTTCACTAGGCGATGGCAATACTCATATATCGACGATTTGGATCTATAGCTATTTGGTAAATTGGAGACTGCTATGGAGTCTTGACGAGTTGTGACCTTCGTCTCTCATCTAGGATTGGTAGCCAAGGAGACGATGAACAATGGCGCTGACGATAGAAGGAATAGGAAGTCAAAGTGACAAGGTGTGTGTGCAAAAGAATTGGAATCACCGCAGCTACTTTCTCCAAAAATATCATGTTATGAGCAAAAAAAAAAACAGTTGTTATTGATTCGGTAATTTAAAGTACTTAATAAATGTTGGGGCTCCATCATTTTTAGGGCTCAGTGCGGTCGCACAGCCCACACGGGCCCAGGGACGCCCCTGACTCGTAGGATGCCGGACGGCCGGCGCCGCGTTCGTACTGCGACTGCCGATGTGCCAGTGCGTCCGTCCACCCGTGTTCACACGGCCACACGAGGGTACGGCAGATAGTGCTCGCGTACTATTCCGCATCGGTGACGCGTCGTGGTATTACTGCCGCCGACATGGTAGCGTACGACGGTACTGTACTACGTCGGTACGAACACGTTGTCGCTGCCGTGATGCATTCCAGACAGGAGATGTCCCGGACCGGTGGGCTTTCAACAGGGGACGCCAGTGCAAGTGCGCAACTGGCAATGTTGCGATTGCAAAATTGCAACCGGCAAAGTTGACCACCTGAAGACCCGCTGATTCAGCTGCGCTGAAAGCTGAAAACGCATTGGATCTCATCTTAGCACCTCTTTGGATTGAGACCATAAGTTGCCAAACTGTGCCATGGTTTATGCGCATAACTTGTGACGGCTGTTTGGTTAGCTGCCGCCTCTGCGCCATGCCGCGATATAACCACGAACTATGGTGTTGTAGTTCAAATTATATATGCCATAATCTGTCAAAGGTTCGGCGAGCAGATTCATCGCCGCAAGTTTGGCGACGCCACTGTTGCGGCTTGGCAACTGTAGTCCGTAGGCACAGGCCAAATAGGCCAGCCTAGCCTTCTCGGTTGTTGAAGGAACCCATGAAGACCGAAACAAGTTGGCATCAATGGCCCAAAATAATTACATCATGGTACTATGGGTCTCGCTAAAAAACCTAAAATTTAATTTAATAATCAAAATGTGGGTAAGCCAAATTTTTTTAATAGTAAAGGTCCTATATAGATCCATCCAATAACATCAGTTCTGTAATGTGTTTGTTAGGATAACTAACTAATACTCCCTTGGTAAAAAAAGAATGTAATTATTGCTTTTCGACAAGTTAAACCGTTTGAAACTTTGGCTAGATTAATATAAAAATACTAATATTCATGATACAAAATAAGTACCATTAGATTAATTTAGAATACATTGTTATAACAAGTAGATTTATTTAGAGACATTAATGTTAATATTGTTTAGTATAAATTTAATCAAGTTTGAGCTACTCTAACTGACACGGTTTTTTTTTTAGATGGCGTTAGTAATTAATTATTAGCTGAGTGACAGCTAAAATATAGACTTTACTTAGCTGTCTCCAAACTAATTTAGCGACTAACTTTTTTTTATAAATCCAGATAGATCTATTGTTTTAACCATTAACATTTTAGTAATTTGCTACTAAAACTTCGTCGGTGTCTCACTTTCAACTAGCCAAAGTTTTGGCAAACATTTATGTAATTTTAAGCATTTTTTACTTGTCAAATCTTTGACAAGGCACACTTTGGCATTGGTGATAAACCAAGTAAGCAATTTAATTGTCAAATTAACTGACACAAAATCGACTACTTTTCCCGAATCCACCGCTGCTGCAGTGGTTGATGAGTCTTGATTCTCACTCCTACATGCTTGATGTCTTATGGCAAATTTTGATTTCAAACCAGGTGGACCCGAAGTCTGCATCCAACGGCTAGAAATTTTTACATGTCATGTCAATTGGCTGATGACTAAATTTTTATGATCAAAATGTGCTAAATTTTTTTTTATTAAGCAATTTAATTTGCTATATATTTTTTTGGCAAACACTTTTGCCTATTCTGTTAGCAATTTTACTTGCTAAATCTTGCGCAAGGCACGCTTCGGTAATAAACGAAGCAAGTAATTTCGGTGGTACACCAACGGCCACACACACAGAGGACGGCTTTCCTGCTGCAACGGTCGAGGAGACTGCTCGCTCCTCCGCGCCTGATATCTTAGATTCTTAGGCCTTGTTCAGTTAGGATGTAAGTTATAAATTTTTTCACTCTCTCTCCATCACATTAATTTTTATCCGTATATATGGAGCATTAAATGTTAGTGAAAAAATAACTAATTATATAGTTTTATTGTAAATCACGAGACGAATCTTTTGAGCCTAGTTGGGTCACAATTGGACAATATTTGTCAAATGCAAACGAAAACGCTTACGATTCTTCCGGGTTACAAAAACTTTCAAACTGAACAAGACCTTAGGGCTACTTCGGGCCTACTCCACCGTAGCCCAATTGCCAGACGGCCCACCACCCAACCAAGGACCAGCCTACGAGCCGGCCGCCGTTTTTTCTCCCTTCCACACCGCACCCGAGAATAGCCGGTTACTTCCGGCGAACCGCACGTTCCTGGGGTGTGTGTGAACCGTCACGCGGCGGAGCAAAGCACCACGCCTTTCGCTCGCTTTCGTCCAGTCCAGCCGCGTTCGTCCGCGTCGATCTGGACGAGCAGTTAGCCATGCAATCGTGGACGCTAGGCAACAACCGAACATGGTTCGGCGAAAGGCATTGTTTTCTAGCAGTAGCTTCGCTTGCGGCCACGGCCAGCCATGCCGGTGTCATCCAAGCCGGTGACTATCCCACTAGCTGCTGGCTCGATGGACACGGCACTACGGCAGGCAGGCACCGGCGCACCGCCACCGCCACCGCCACTTCCCACCATCATCGACGTCCGGCAGCGGTAGCAGCAGCATCATTACGAGACATCATCTTGTTTTATTTATTTAATAAAGCTAGCGTTATCTATCTGAAAAGCTTTAAGAAATCATTCTTTGTGCCTTTAGAGATTAGAGATAGATAGAGATAACTTGGGCAGAAACCCGGAGGCCGTGACGGATGTGAACACGTTAATAATCGCAGTCGCAGACACCAGTTTCGGTTTCTACCTGGTCATGGGCCGGGTCGCAGGGGGAGTTACCACGATCGATGTGCAACCGCTCTTGACCACTGCTGGACCAGTGAACACTTTCACGGATTGCGAGCAGCATCTCCGGCTCCTGGAACGAACGGTCATGTGGTGGTGATGCCAAAAACCAAAGTTAAAAGCGGCCCAGCCATGTGCAGTGCGAACGCTGTCTCCACTCTCTCTCTCTCCCATCCGTCTCCTCCCTCACGCCTTCCCGGCCGGTCCGATCGCTGCCGCTGTAGCATCGGTCCATCTGCTCCCTTTGTCCGGTTGCAATCATTCCACACCCCGTTCTTGATTCTATAAAGCCACTGTCCCGATCTACCCCCGTCTCACTTCCACTGCCAAGAATCGCCACTCCGTTCACCTTCACTCGATTCGCTCACTCAGAATGCGGCGCCATGGCGAGGTATGCGTGATCTATGCTCTCGCCGCCGCCGCCGCCCTCTTGGCGGCGGCTCCGGCCGCGGCTGGTCGGGAGGACCGGCAGACCTACATCGTCCACATGTCCCATTCCGCCATGCCGAGCGATTTCGTGGAGCATGAGGAATGGTACGCCGCGTCGCTTCAGGCGGTGTCGGACGGCGCCGCCACCGTGCTGTACACCTACGACACCCTCCTCCACGGCTACTCGGCGCGGCTGACGCCCGCGGAGGCCGCGGCGCTGGAGTCGCAGCCCGGCGTGCTCGTCGTCAACCCGGAGGTGCGGTACGGGCTGCACACCACCCGGACGCCCGAGTTCCTGGGGCTGGACGGTACGGACGCGCTGTTCCCGCAGTCGGGCACCGGGACAGACGTCGTCGTCGGCGTGCTCGACACCGGCGTGTGGCCGGAGAGGCCGAGCTACGACGACGCGGGGTTCGGCCCCGTGCCGGCGGGCTGGAAGGGCAAGTGCGAGGAAGGGAACGACTTCAACGCCTCCGCGTGCAACAAAAAGCTCATCGGCGCGCGGTTCTTCCTCACGGGCTACGAGGCGGCCAAGGGCCCCGTGGACACGTCCAAGGAGTCCCGGTCGCCGAGGGACAACGACGGCCACGGGACGCACACGTCGAGCACCGCGGCGGGCGGCGCCGTCCAGGGCGCCGACCTGCTCGGCTACGCCGCCGGCACGGCCAAGGGCATGGCGCCCCGCGCCCGCGTCGCCACGTACAAGGTGTGCTGGGTCGGCGGCTGCTTCAGCTCCGACATCCTCAAGGCCATGGAGGTCGCGGTGACGGACGGCGTCGACGTGCTCTCCCTCTCCCTCGGCGGCGGCACGGCGGAGTACTTCCGTGACAGCATCGCGGTGGGCGCCTTCAGCGCCATGGAGAAGGGGATCTTCGTGTCCTGCTCCGCTGGCAATGCCGGCCCGGGCCCCGAGACGCTGTCCAACGGCGCGCCGTGGATCACCACCGTGGGCGCCGGGACCATCGACCGCGACTTCCCCGCCTACGTCATGCTCGGCAACGGCAAGAACTACACGGGCGTGTCCCTTTACAGCGGCAAGCCGCTGCCCACCACGCCGGTGCCATTCATATACGCGGGGAACGCCTCCAACAGCAGCATGGGCCAGCTCTGCATGTCCGGCAGCCTCATCCCGGAGAAGGTGGCCGGCAAGATCGTGCTCTGCGACCGCGGCACCAACGCCAGGGTCCAGAAGGGCTTCGTCGTCAAAGACGCCGGCGGCGCTGGCATGATTCTCGCCAACACCGCCGCCAACGGCGAGGAGCTCGTCGCTGACGCGCACATTCTCCCTGGCTCCGGCGTGGGGGAGAAAGCCGGCAACGCCATGAGGGAGTACGCCATGTCGGATCCCAAGGCGACGGCCACCATTATGTTCGCCGGCACCAAGGTTGGCATCAAGCCGTCTCCCGTCGTCGCGGCCTTCTCCTCCAGGGGCCCCAACACTGTGACGCCGAGCATCCTGAAGCCGGACATCATCGCGCCCGGCGTGAACATTCTGGCGGCGTGGTCGGGGTCCGTCGGCCCCTCGGGGCTCCCCGGCGACAGCCGCCGCGTCGGCTTCAACATCATCTCCGGCACGTCCATGTCGTGCCCGCACGTGAGCGGGCTCGCGGCGCTGCTCCGCGCGGCGCACCCGGAGTGGAGCCCGGCCGCCATCCGGTCGGCGCTGATGACGATGGCGTACAACGAGTACCCCGGCGGCAACGGCATCCTGGACGTGGCCACGGGCCGCCCCGCCACGCCGCTGGACGTGGGCGCCGGCCACGTCGACCCGGCGAAGGCCGTGGACCCGGGGCTGGTGTACGACATCACCGCGGCGGACTACGTCGACTTCCTCTGCGCCAACAAGTACGAGCCGGCGCAGATCGCGGCGCTCACCAGGCAGCACCCGTCGGAGGGGTGCAGCGCCAACCGCTCGTACACGGCGACCGCGCTCAACTACCCGTCCTTCTCCGTGGCGTTCCCGGCCGGCGGCGGCACGGTGAAGCACACCCGCACGGTGACCAACGTCGGGCAGCCCGGAACGTACAAGGTGACCGCCAGCGCCGCCGCCGGCAGCACCCCGGTGACGGTGTCCGTGGAGCCGTCGACGCTGAGCTTCAGCAAGGCCGGCGAGAAGCAGAGCTACACGGTGAGCTTCACGGCGGGCGGGATGGCGTCGGGCACCAACGCGTTCGGCCGGCTCGTCTGGTCCAGCGACCACCACGTGGTCGCCAGCCCGATCGTGGCGACATGGACCTAATCCTAGTTGCTAGCGGCCGTACGTAGCAATGGCGAGATAAGATCCGGCTAGGGATGGCAATGGCGAGCGCCATTCTTGAATGCAAGAGACGGGCGGATGAGTGCTGTTGTATTGTATCGGTTGACTAGCGTGGGGATTTCATGGTTCCTTTCGCCGCTCCGGTGTGTAAGCTGCCGCCGGTGTAGTGTATTGATCTGTAAGCTGACCGGACCCGATTGTGGTGATGCAGGAATTAATCTCAAAGGGTTGCAGTCTGGCAGGATTCCATTGTGTGTGAATGAAATGAAAATGAGCGCTTCTTCTAGTCAATGACCCGAATTTGAAGGAGAATAATGAATGTATCCAGCGTTTTGTTTGTTTTGTCACAAGTTTGTCAACGTTTGGGTACTTGGGCCGTGCAGCGCATCCTGCAGAACATGCTGCTCTGCTCCTAACCCACAGCAGCATGTTTCCTGTAGCAAGGTTCTCCTCATGTTTATCCCCCCTCCAAGTTGAGGAATCTGAGAGAATAATATATTTACAGCTCGCTGACAGTGGTCGGTCATAAGTCGAGCACTTGATTCCCAGATTAGCACATGTCCTTTTGCTATCGGAGGCCAAGAGTAAAGCATTACGCAAAAAAAGAGCTGGCCCAAACTGTCCAGAGCACTAGCGTATTACTGTACTAGTACTATGCAGTGAACCCGTGACGTGACGTGGCCCTTTCAAGCCCAGCGAGTCATCTTCAAAAAGGGCCCAAGCAATCTCACGATCCGTTATCCTTAAATTCTGCGTTGCGTACGCATCAGCGCCATTGAAGGCAAAACCCGCTGCCGTTTCCTCGCTGTCGCTGGCTCCGGCATCCATGCGGGCGCTGGGCGCTGGCTCAGACTGCGGCTTTCTACCACCCACATGGCCGCCCGTGCCGCTGCAGCCTCGCCTGCTCCGTGCCGTGATTACGGACGGGACAGAGGTCGTCGTAGATATTTTCCTCGCGTTTCGCCTTCCAAACGCGTGACCGCTGCCTGCACCGCTGCACGGGGGGATCCTGCCAACCGGTCTCTCCATTCTCGCTCGTTGCCGCCGCGGAAATGGGCATCGGATCGGCGTGATTGATTCACGGTCTAGTCGCGTGGTGCGCCGTACTGATGGTATGGACGTGCTTCAGCTTTTCGACGGGCGTGATCCATCCTCGGCAAATCTCCGACGATTTGACACGGCCATTGCGATCAGTCTAGGAATCAAGCTAACAAAGCATTGTTACTATTTCATTATTTGTTGGTGCTCCGATAGAGAGGCATCGACACTGGATTCGTGAAGTGAAGGTTCACATTATGTTTCTGAATGGAAGGTGTTCCCTCTATCTTAAAATAAATCAACTTCTAAAGTTGTCACAAGTCAAATTGTAACTTTATCTAAATTTATGAAAAAAACAAATAATATTTACGATTTCAAATTAGTATAACTTCTCTTGTTTAGGATAATAAGATAACCTCCAAGAGTCTTCAAACCCACTCCCAATCTTAACATTTTGGCAACATTAAAAAATGCTCTCCAACAACTCCCTATCTTTCTGCAGTTAAAAAATCAACCGAATCTTGCAAAAATATATGCACATGTATCCATCAGACAGAGTGGGACGAGGTTCACAATGAAAATGTACAGGAGGGAGCAAGTATAAAGATGTTTAGGATAATTTAGAAATAGTTCATGAGTGGACAAACTCACCAAATGTGCTCCCATAGTTCAGGAGTGGAGATACTTAACAAATGTGCTCTCAACTTTTGTAACCATTTGGAAAACTCATTTGATTTACCGATTTTTTTGAAGAAAACTTTGAAGATGTTGTTTAAAGTTGCGCTGTCTTCGTTCTGTTTTTGGAACGGAGGCTTATCTGGCATGGGCATTGGGCAGATGTCACTAGCAGCTCCAGTAAATGGCGGGGCACACGAGTCACCTTATCAATCCAATATGACCAATGAGTTGACGCGTGCACTGTGCTGTGCTCCGCTCGTTTGCCGCGTAGAACGGACTAGCCGTTGGGGCATTGGCAAGCGTGAGCGGTGGGTAAACAAACCGCATCGTGTACTCGGGTCATGGCAGGGCATGTCGTGGTGGGCGGCAGGCCGGCGGCGTGGGCCGCCGCCGCCGCCGCCGCCACCACCTGCTACCGGGCAACCAATCCCGTCTCCCGGGCGTGGAATTTAATGCGGCGAGCTCGGTAGGGGAGCGGCGTCCGGCGATCTCGTACGGCCCTGGGGCTCTACGGCACCCATGGCCTCATGACGCGGCGCCATTATTGTAGCCGTTGGATCGTCTTTGCCTGGCCTGAAATCTAAGCAACGGGCATACTAAATGCTGCGGTGTTATTGCTAGCGCGTAGCACCCCAAGGAGGCAAAGGACGGCCGTGGTCATCAGCCGATACCTTGCCGGCTGCCGCTGCTAGTCTGTGCTGTAGAGTAGGACTATCGTGCTTCATTGCCTCACACGAAATGGTATTGTTCTAGTAGACTTCTACTACTACACAGTGTACTGTACTCCGTGGCTCACAACCTCATTGCACATAAATTTCACCTACAATTCGTCCATACTAGTGTGAAATAATTTCAGTGTTTCACCCAACTTGGCTCAACTGTACCGCAAAAGAAACAAATGCTCAAGTCTACAATGATGTTTAAAAGGTAAACTTGACAACTAATTTCTCCTGTAGTGTACTGTACTACTAATTTCAGTATTAGAGTGACATGTATCCGAGGAACTTCTGAGACGAGTCTTCTCACATTAATTCTGTTTAATGACCACAATATCAGGTACTGATTGTCAGCACTGAAATAGATGGACTGCACACATATTTGCAAAAAATGCCTCCCGATGCCTACTGGGCCGAAAGAGCTGTAGAATTTTATAACAAAAGTACAGATACAAGGGACCACTCGGTAGTTCTACATCTAATGCCATATCAAGATCAACTAACTACATGTACTACACCAAACGTTATTCACCTTTTCATGCCTGTTATCTAGTAGCTTGACACAGGGCAATGCCAGTTGGTTTGACAAAAGAGAGAGAAAAAAGATAGTCTGTCAGTAAAAATTAAGTTCAGCAGGGAAGAAACATTAGCATTGTCGTTTATGTTACCTTTCTTATCAGCACAGGGACACCAAACAAGCACTCCGGTCTTCTTGAGCTCAGTAATTTCCTTGGTATTGTTCTTAAACTTAACAACTTGCCCTTTCGGAAGGAAAGCATGGAGCTACTTGTACTGCAGGTAAGAGCAATTCCAGCCATCGTTTTAAATACTCAGAAATGTGGTGCCCCTTTTCATATATCAAGTGCTCAGACCAGTACCAATTTCAATATAGTGGTGACCTGTGCCTGAACATGTTGGCAGTTTGGCACGTTCTCAATTTCATAACATGGACATTTGTGACTGACACCGGTTCCTTTAGGATTCTTGCGCTGAACAACTCTTGATCCATTGACCAAATGTAGTTCATTGTTTTTGGAGGACTCCCAGTCTCAGTCTTACAATTCTGGTCAGCTATACTATCCGCAATTTGGCCATGAGATGTTTGAGATAGTAGTAATGATTGAATGAGATGTTAATAACAAAGCCATGGCTTGGTTGGGCATCCATTCATCCTTCAAATGGGAACATTCATTCGTAAGGCCTCAATGATAACTGCATATGCCAAGCAGTTGGAGTGGCACATGAAAGCGCATGGACCATGAAGAGTATCAGCAACAGAAATTGAGATATAGATTAACAAAAAACATTGCAAATTTAGAATGAAAAAAAAATAAGAGCAGACATCTGGTAACCCACGTGCATCCAAATAGATGACAGGAGTAAGCATTCGTACCAATGGAGAAGTGAAGGGTTAATCAAACAAAGGTTCTTGAATGAGGATCTTCATTTTCTCAACAAGAAAGTCAAGCACATCCTTCCTTCCTTCTTTCAAAAGCAGCTGCCTCAGCTTGCCGAATGTCGAACCAGGAGGTCTAATGCCCTTCTCTATCATATCTTCAAGCAGGACACAAGCTTGGCTGACCTCACCCTTGTCACAGAGACCATTGATCAGCACGGAGAATGTGTGCATGCTCGGCAAGAACTGCTTCAACCGCATATACTTCCATACCTTCAGTGCCATCTCTATCTTATCATTCTCACAGAACATCTTTATCATCATGGTGTAAGTATCAGAGTCTGGTTTGCAGCGCTTAATCATGCTGCGGAAGACCCTATATGCCTCATCATCCTTTCCAAGGCTAATCAAAGTATTTATGATGATGTTCCAGGTCCTTGAATTCGGGGAGATTCCATGGCCTTCCATGTCATCCATGACTCTGAAGGCATTGTCAAACTTTCTCACTTTGCAGAAGGCAGTGACGAGCGCATTGTACACAACAACATCAGGCATAATCCCATCCTTCTCCATATCCAAAAATGTTGCAACAGCATCCTCAATCCTCATATCAACTCCATAAGTATGCACTAAGACGCTGTATATGAAGGTTGTCGGTTGGCATCCTCTAGAGGTCATGTCCTGCACGACAGAGACAGCCTCTTCGACTCGGCCTGTCTTGCAGAGTGCATCAACCATGATACCATATGTGACAATGTCAGGTTGGCAACCAGTGGCAAGCATATCACTGTAAACCTCTCGCATCTTTGGGAGGTTGGGTGCTCTCCCCCAACCCTCAAGCAAGATGCTATAGGTCTTGGCATCAGGACTGAACCGATTATTCATCTTGTCAAAGATCTCCTGTGCCTTGCGCACGTTCTTAGATTTGCACAGTGCACCGAGCAAGCTGTTGAAGGCAGCGAGGTTGTGGGCAACACCATACTTCTCCATGATGTTGAACGTGTAAACTGCCTCATCGAACTTCTGCGCCCGGGCATATTTGCGCATGATGATGCCGAACGTCTCAACATTGGCCGTGCCCTCCTTGCGCATGAGGGCCACGACGTCCCACATGAGTTGGTACTGCCTGATCTTGGCTAGGGACGCGACCACCGTGTGGTAGGAGCGCACGGTATGGGCACACCCGCCGCGCTTCTGCCTGCGCGCCCACTCGAAGAAGCGGTACGCGAGCATGCCGGCGTTGTCGAGGCGCTCGAGGACGTGCTCCGCCACCTCCGGCGTGACGCGGACACCGCTATGGTCGAGCTCGTGCTCGAGGGCGGATGCCTTCCGGCAGGAGATGATGAGCTTGCAGAGGCGCTTGGCGAGGTCCGAGGCGTCCACCAGGTTATCACAGCCCACGCTGGCCCCGCCTCCATTGCTAAGCATTCTTACAAACACCTTGCGGGCCTTCAACCAGGTGTGGTGAAAGTGTAAGCCACCCATTTCTCTTCCGGCACCCACCGACCTCTCTGTGTGAAATGAGAAGGCTCAGAAATTCACCAGGCTCTACCGGTCCAGCCGTCCAGGGGTGGTGCTTTGCAGCTTGGCACCCAGCGGCCGGCGTCGGCAGCGCGCAGACTGCGCGACCACGCGGGGCGGCCGGGCGAGCGACCGGCGGTAGTATAGTACCGCTCGGCGGACGGCGGGTGCAGGTCAGCCACGGCGCTTGCCGCTTGGGGCCGGGCGGGCGGCGGGCCTCGCGCTCGTCTCGTCGAGCCCGGCCTCACGCCCGCGGTTGGGCACGCCTATGAAGAGAGCTGATGTGTGCTAGTAGTGCCTGAGCGACTGAGCGAGCTACCGCCGAATCGAAGAGAGGAACGACTCTTCCTTCGATTTGTCAACGTCGAGTGCTATCCGGTCCATTATCGTGGAGTGAACTCGACGAACTTATAACGTGGGCCATAAATCAAAGCAGAGGCATCTCTTACTATCTAAACCTGAGCCAAGCTCAGGCCAATGGCGATGGCCACGTCACGGCAGATCGCGCCTTCCCCGGACATTTTGTAAAAAAACCCTCCAAGTTTATACGAATCAACCCGCAGTCCACCTCCCTCTCTTATGAATTTTTGCAAAAAAATCCTCGAACTCATCGGAAATCAACCCGCCGTCCAGCCGCTTCTCCCCTCCCGTTCGTGGGCCTCGGCCTGCCTCGCCGCTCGGCGTTGGGCCGAATTGGGCCCGATGGCCTTTTCTATTTTCCAGCGGATTTATTATTTACCTAAACCGGTGAAAATATTGTAAAAATCATAACAAATTAAATAAAAATTAGAAAAATACCAAACCAAATTTGTTGAGCTCTACACAACTAGAACTACACTCTAGATATATAATATCACATATTTTATTTTGTAATTTTATTTGTATAAAAATAAATCTATCGCATCAGTAGCCATATCATTGTATTAAAATTACACATGGAATGCTCCTCTCTCTTAATAATTACACATGGAATGCTCATCTCTCTTAATAAAAAATATAATAGTTATATTTCAACACCTAGGATAATATATTATATCCTTAAATTTTAAAGAAAAATAGGAAAATAACAAATAATAATATACAAAAAGAGAAAACGGTTAAAAATCACTGCATCTAAATAGTATACAATCAAACTAAACAATACGAATAAGTGATATAGACTGGTTGCTCACCACGTGTTATATGGTGGACTAAACAACTCGTCCACTACACGAGGTGCGCGGCAAAGCCGCGCGTTTTTCTAGTACGGGCTTTAAGCCTCATCAACTGATTGGGCCGATTTATGGTTCAACGAGAAATCACAAGACCCAATAATGCTCGTGCGCTAAAACCTCAGAAAGCGAGAAAAAGTGGGGAAGACTACTCCAGTGCTCGACCCAAAAAATGGCGGCGGCGCCTGAGAGCAAGTCGCCGGAGGAGCTGCTCTGCGCGGCGGCGAAGTCCGGTCAAGAGGACGAAGTCGCTAGACTCCTTGCCTCAGGAGCTGACGCGACCCACTTCGATGCCGACGGCTTGACGCCGCTCATGCACGCGGCCGCGGGGGGCACGCCGCCGCTGCGCGCCTCCTCCTCGACTGCGGCGCGCCCTGGAACGCGCTCTCCCCTCGGGTCTCTCGGCAGGGGACCTAGCTTCCAACCCCGACACCTACGACCTCCTCCTCGACCACGCCCTCCGCTCCGAGCTCGTCCTTGGCACCGTCGCGCGGCGGCAAGCGGCCCCCGCGAACGCCTCGGACGGCGCCCCGGCCGAGAGCTACCTCGAATCCAGGGTCTCGTTCAGCGAGGAGAGGGTCATGGACGCGGAGAGCAAGGCGGTGATGATGGCGTGGGAGCGGCCGCTGATGGAGGCGCACGCGCGGGCGGTGTGCCAAGGCGGCGGCAAGGTGCTCAACGTGGGGTTCGGGATGGGGCTGGTGGACGAGGCGATACAGAGGTACGAGCCCGAGGAGCACACCATCGTCGAGGCCCACCCACAGGTGTACGAGCGGATGCTCAAGCTCGGGTGGGGCGAGAAGAAGAACGTCAGAATCGTGTTCGGGCGATGGCAGGACGTGATGCCGCAGCTCGGATCTTATGACGGTATAATATACCTTTTACCTTTGCTTGTTCATTTCATTGTTGTCATGTTTGGTCATTGATGTTGCAATGCTAAATGCTTTCTTGTCTAGGGACTGGGGTTAAGTTTTCTGTTATGGAATGTCCTAGTTCTAGGTGTCTTAGGTGAAACTTGGGTAAGTTGCATTATCCTTGGCATGCCCTAGTAGGTATTCTGGAGTATGGAGTTGTCCAAAAGCTGAAGGATGGAAAATTTCTGGGAGTATGTCTCAGATGAAACTTCACAGGTTGCATTATCCTTGGTATACCTAGTAGGGATTCAGGAGTATGGAGAAGTTAGGCAAAAGCTGAAGATAGAAAATTTATGGAGTATGTCTCAGGTGAAATTTCCATAGTTTGCATTATCCTTGGCATGCTCTAGCAGGAATTCAGGAGCATGAAGAAGTTGGGCAACAGCTGAAGGATAGAAAATTGTTGGTAGTATCTAACAGTAGTTGTTTCTCTGTGTTCGTGGCCTTTCTGGAGTAATGTTCTCTAGAATGACATAGGATTTGGTCATCTTAAGATTCAGTGTTTTCAATGGATGATAAAGAAGCTTTAGTTTTCCAGGTGCTTCTGGTGCTCAGTTGGAACTTTGAGTACACAGGTGTTCAGAGAACTACAAAAGTACTCCCTCTGGTCATCAACAGTAGATGACAGGATTGGGGGGGGAAAAAATCAGAGAACTACAATAATACTCCCTCCGATCACCAAAAGTAGATGACAGGATAAAAAAGAAGTGGTAAATTAACTCTTTTACCCCTGCTAATTGCTACAAGAAAGCAATCAATCAGTGTACCCTGTTCGTCTGACTGGTCCTGAATTACTCTCCCTGTTCTTCCCCCTTGAATGTTACTTCTCACATCACTGCTCCCGCCATCCACCTGTATGACTTCACCAGTACTGGTGCTCAGCCAAAGGGATGACCATCAACATTGATTTGAGAGAGTGAATTGCAGAGACCATGGTTCCTGTATGGATGATTCTCATGTCCCTAACCTAGTCCATCAGAGTACAACATGCTTCACCACCGTTAAAAACTACTTGACATCCATCGATGCCCTCACTGATGCTCAGGCCTCCATCATGGATGGACCTTAGATCTGAAAGGAGATGGGGAAAGATGAATGAACGGAGAGTGTGATGCTCAATAAGGGCTTCCACCAGTAAGCTTGTACCTGAGATGGAAGCAGGACATTCTGAGTGACTATATTCAGCTGTGCCTTCACAAGGCACAAGCGGCCTCATCCAGGCAATCTTTGTGTGAACCCCACAGGCTACACTAGCCAACTACTGTTCGTCCCGAGCTGTACGAGGATACTGAGAGGAGCATGTTTGGAGGAGAGGGACTGCCGCTGCCAGCTGTCTCGGGACAGGACGTGGAGCTCATGGTGGGTGCCTCTACTACACCATTATGTTGCCGGGTAATACAGATGCAGGGGGATGAATGGATATGATCCGTTTAATTAGGCCAATTTTATCAAGTGACAAGTATTGGTGCACTTTCCCAGAATCTCACAAACATCAGCTATTATTGAATGGAGGGAGTATATTCAAAGTTTTTTTTTTTCGACAGAGGTAATGCCCAACTTTTATAGAAAGCTCAAACAGGTTTGCTGTCCATGCAGCATTACAGAAAAAACAAAAAACAAGAAAACATAGATGCTGGGGATGCCAGCTTACAATCAGACCAGACAGCAAAAACAATGATCCAGAAAGGTCAGAAAAACCACTCTTGGACACCAGAAACAGCTAACAGACCAATCACACCGTGTAACCAAAATTGACTACAGAAGGCCTTACTAGCGGGCTTATCGGCCGTTCGAATAGTATTTTTTCTCTCATAGCAAATCAGCCGTTTCAACTTATCACCCGGCTTAGAAGTCCAGCTGAACAGCCCGTTGCATCTCCTGATCTCAGTAGAATCCATGAAGTTGAACATTTTGAAGAAAATCTCATTAGATGAACTTGGAGTATATTCGAAGTTTTCAAGCTAGTGCTTCTAAAAGGTTTTCAGAGTAGGTGATTTTGGACCTTTTGTCAGGAAAAGTGTGCGTCTAGATAGTTTCTGAATACATGTTTACATTGGAAGGCGTCTATAGAAGTGTTTACCACATGAGTATTATTTTGCAAACAATTGTTCCATGGCTCTTTGTGGCACTTGGAAACCTTATTTAGCTTCACTCAGGTGGAGTAATTTACAACTGTATGGACAGAGCTCCTGTTTTCTTTTTTGAAACTTATTTAAAAGTGAACTTTTGTTTATTTTAGTAATATCCTACTGTTATTTTTTGGGTGTCTTCCCTCATCCTTTGAAGTAATTTTTTTGTTTTTGGCATGGTGGTGGTTGTGCTAGTCCAAATAAGAAAAATAGTTTAGGTGTTTAGGCCATAAGGCCTCTTTAGAATGCATAAATGTGAAAAATTAATACAAAAACTGCAATTGGTAGTTGAGAAAACATAGGAATTTAGAAGACACTGCAATACTTCAAAACAAATGCAATATGTCTACATATTAGTCAACATGCAATGGGAAAACTGTCGAAACAGAACCTGGGAATCTGTCTATTTTTACTACTTTGCTTTGTTCATGTCTCTTTCTCCTCCCTTTTCCTTGTTTCTCTTCTTATGTGAAGAGCACAAGCACCTGGACCAGCATTTCTCCCTACCAAACAACAGAACCTGTCAACATCCAATCATTCTTTATAAGCAAAACCCTTTGTCTTCACTGTGTTTTGAACCCTTTCAGGTGTCATACAGTGATTTATTTGTTTAAGTTTAGTAAACCTGTTCTAAATATGTGATTTGCATCTTCTTGAGTCCATTCTAAGCTGTGGATGCATGCTTCTACATCATGTTTTCTCATACTTCGTTTATGAGCGTAGACAATGTCATGGAAAGATGTAAATCATGCTTGTCAATTATTGTTATGGCAATTCAGTGATGAATAATATATGTTCAAATAGAAGTAGGCCAATGCATGATGGCTGATTGATTTCAAACCCTAGTCACCCTCCCCTGTGGATAAATTGTTGAATTATGAGCACATATGTCCTCTATAAAACTAGTTTCAGATATTTCAAACCATGTGAAGTTTGCCATCCCGAAGACTTTGAAATTATCAAAGGAAGAGAGCAACCCACAACCAACTATGTTAAAGTGTTTTTTTTGCTATGATAGCTGAAATCGATATGTAATTGACTAACTGCCAATGGGATAACGACCTCCTTTTGGTTTTATAATCAAGCAAAAGTTATCATCTATTTACTGTCACTGAGTATGATTTTGCGCTCAGAATGGATACTACCATAATATAACTTGACTTTCCTCGAGTACAACCATGAAAACCATAGTAGGGAAATCTTCTCTAATGCCATTGTTTTCTTACGCATGCAGGCATATTTTTTGACACATACGGGGAATACTACGAGGACATGAGGGAGTTCCACCAACACCTTCCTAAGCTACTGAAGCCCGGAGGCATCTACTCATACTTCAATGGCCTCTGCGGCGACAATGCGTTCTTCCACGTCGTGTATTGCCAGCTTGTCGCGTTAGAGCTCGCGAATCTGGGGTATTCGACGCAGTTCATCCCTTTGCCGGTCAAAGATTGCCTGGCGGAAGATGTTTGGAAGGGCGTGAAGCAGAAATACTGGCAACTGGATACCTACTACCTCCCTGCTTGCCAGTCAGAATCAGAATCGGAGTGAAAATTCTGTCAAGTAGTTCGCTTCTGAATTTTGTTGTCTGTTTTGAGCTGCTGCTACATTTGTTCAGGCATGCTGTGTCACAAATGGTACCGTTTCACTTTCAGAAGCTGAACTTTCTTTCCGCATGTGGTGATTTGATTTGCCCTCGTTGTATGCTCCTGATGTGCGTGCGTGCGTTCATGGTCCATGAAAATGAATCCTCGTGGAAATTCGGTTCCCTGGCAAACCATTTTCCTTGTTATGCTGGACCGTGTGGTTCTGAATAGGCTTCCAATTCACCTACTGCCAACTGGTGGCTGTTCGCATCGAATTTTTTTATATTTTTAACCGAATTTCCAAAGATATTCTAAAAAAAACTTGGTTGGAAACTTATTTGCACGTCTAACCCTTTTTGTCGCGCCACGACACAAGGTGCTGCAGATCTACAGACCGCGCCATGCATGGCGGCGCGACCTTCCCATGCCAGCGTGGCACCCTCGCTCTCGATCGCTGACGTGGCTGGTGATGTGGCAGGGGATACCGCGCCATCATGCAAGGCGCGATACGGCCAGACTAGAAATTTGACGCACCTAGTATGCCTTTGCTCTCTCTTTGCATGTGCTGTTCTATCAGTCGAGCCTGGGCGCAGTGCAGGGCGTTTGCCAGGAGCGGTGGCAGCAACAGCTTTGCCCGGCATGCGGCTGCAGGAGCAATATTTTTGCCCAGCAGCAGCTTTGCATGGAGCTTTGCCCGGTGGCCGTAGCAGCTTTGCCCAGCAGCAGCTTTGTATGCAGGGCGTTTGCACTTTGCAGTGCTTGCTTGCGTGTGGCCTGTGTGTGCTTGTGTGTGTGGCCTGTATCCTTGCGTGTGCTTGTGTGTGTGGCCTGTGTCCTTGTGTATGGTGTGTGTTTTGTTATCTACTCCCTCCGTCTTTTTTAATTATTATTTGCGTTTTTCTAAGAAATAAATACCGGTAATTTTAAGAAATATTAAATACAATCAATTAGTATCATAATTAGTATCATTAAAAAGATCTTTGGATCTAGTTTTTTAACAAATTTATTTGGAGACATAAATATTATATGCATTTTATTCAAATCGAGTTAAACTTGTGGCATGAAAACCCACGGCGACACTTAAATAGGGACAGAGAGATACTCTCTTTAGCAAATCAATAAATTAGTCTTAATCACGTATAATTAATTTTATAGTTAGTCTATGTTTAATATTTTTAATTGATATCGAATATTGATAAGACTAAACATTTGCTCATAGGAAACAAACACTCTCTTAAATTATAAAAATCAAAATAATTAAAAACAAATAAAATATACACATGTCATACTAAAATGGAAAAAAACAATGAATAATCAATTTGGACCAATTAAACGCGGAACGAAATAGTAGAATATGGAAGCTATTGGACAAAACTTATAAAAAGCACATAAGCCAAAAACATGATACAAATGACTGATTTTCTATGAGAAAAAAAACTGTTGGTTTATAAAATTTGAAAGCAGTTTTTTTATTTGAAAGCGAATGAGCTGATGGTCTACTTACGCAATCTAAAACTCTTTGTTTTCATTCCCCAAGAATCAACTTTAAATAATTATATATAAAAAGTATTAATATTTATTTTAAAAATTAATATGATTGAAAATCTTTCAATCTAGTTTTTAATAAATTTTGTTTATATATAAATGGTTGTTTATATGTTTGTAGAAGAAAGAAAAGAATTGAAAACAAAACACACACGCCACACATACCACACACGCACACAGTGACGCCTGCACTTAGTGTAGACCAATTTGATTCCTGGCCTGCACTCATGCTGCGGGCTGTTGCTGACCGCGCCAGTCATGTGATGGGAAAGCACATAGCAGGCATACTGACCGCGGACCGATTTCTTTGGTCTGGCCATATCGCGCCTTGCATGATGGCGCGCTACCCCTGCAACATCACCAGTCACGTCAGCGACCGAGAGCGAGGGTGCCACGCTGGCACGGGAAGGTCGCGCCGCCATGCAAGGCGCGGTCTGTATATCTGTAGTGCCTTGTGTCGTGGCGTGGCGCGACAAAAAAGGGTTAGACATGCAAATAAGTTTCTAACTAAGTTTTTTTAAATATCTTTGGAAATTCAGTTAAAAATAAAAAAAATTCTTCGCATCAAGTGGCCACTGCCCACTGGTCACTACTCTTACTGGCTGAGTGTGCCTGGGTCAGTGGAGGCTGGTCTGAGTAGTAGCCGCAAAGCTGGAAACGGTCGGTCTCGTCGATGCCGTGCAGACTCTGCGCGCATGTCGTTGTTGTGGAATGGGGCCTTGTTTAGATGGTGAGAGGAGAGTGATTGAAAAGTCGCATGAAGACTTTCGTTTTTATTTGGTAAATATTGTCCGTCGTGGCCCAACCAGCTCAAAAGATTCGCCCTCATGATTTACAACTAAACTATGCAATTAGTTTTTTTTTTATTTATATTTAATGCTCTTTACATGCGGCAAATCATTTGTGAGAGGAGAGAGATTGAAAAGTCCTGTAGCATTTCGTTTGTATGTGGTAAATATTGTCCAATCGTGGTCCAACTAGGCTCAAAAGATTCGTCTCATGATTTACAACCAAACTGTGCAATTAGTTATTTTTTTATTTATATTTAATGCTTTCTTTATATGCGGGTATAAATTGATGTGATGGAGAGAGAGTGGAAAAACTTGTAAGTTGCAAGTGCATCTAAACAAGGCCTGGATCTATCCTTCAGCTAGTAACAGGAGCCCCTGTGGTTTTCCGTGCCTTTTCATGTTCTGGAACTTAGCTTTTTCCTCCAGAACACAATCAGCGAGTTGGCTTGAGAGATTCTTCTGCGCAAGAATTTTCCGTCGTCCGCTCGATGTCGCGATAACTACATGATGCAGATAAAAGTTACTAGAACTCTGTTTGAGCAACCAACCTAGCGGTAGAAGATGAACGTGGTGATTCCGCTCCCGGTTTCCTGTGCGCGGCCTTTATCGTTATCGATGACAAATGACCAATGCGTAGTACTGTATCACTACTACTCATTGGTCATTTGTAGTAGAGTACAGTACGTTCCGTGAAGAAGGCAAGGCATGGGGGTTCTCCGTTCTCGCTCACCGCCGCCGTGCAGGTGCTCAGAACGTCGCGACGTCCACACCGCCGTGCCGTCGCCGTCGGCCTTTTCGCATGAAGTCGAAGTCGACCGGCACAGTGTGGCCCATTCCGAGACCTCGTGAGCTGCGACTGTGCGTCGCTTGCGCCGACGCTGACGCGGAACTCATCCACTCGGTCAGACAGGGGTCAGGAGCAAGGGCCGTCGAGTAGTCGCAGCCCTAGTTGCGCCTCCCCGTGATGCAGCGGTCGAGCTGGAGGACTTTTTTCTCGACCGAACCGTCGCTGTCCGTGTGGTCTGGTCTTCACCGACCCAGTACGGCTGGTTGGTTAGCCTACCCCGGCCGGGCCACCGCGCCCGATCGATCAGGCATCAGGCTTGGTCGATCCAAGACATTGGCAAATGGTGCCCAGGAGTGGAACGCTTGTACCCAATGGCCGATGCCAAGTTGTGTGTGTCCTCTCTCCGCGCAGCGAGGCCGGCCCACGCTGGACGGCTGGTCGGCTGGCCGGCGGGCGCCCGAGCCTCGCTCACAGCAGTCGTCACGGGCGCGACGAGGCACAAACATCTCCCGGTCGCGTCACCTTTGACGTTCGTTGCGCTGCGCTTTTCTAGAAGCAGCGGCCAATCGGCCATCAATTGCCACGCAACACCTGTCCAAGTCTGGTGTACAGTAAGCACAACGACCTATCAGGGTGGCGCACCAAAAAGTCCGCTTATCATCGCACCTGTGAGCTGGGCCGGTATCGCCGGGCCTATTGCGAGACTTGGCGTTCCGCGGTGGTGTACTCACTGATTGGCCATTGCTGTAGTAGTGCCACATGCCAAGACTAACAGACAGACACGTTTAGTCTTTAAAAAAAAAAAAAAAAAAACAGGCAGACACGTTTGACTTTTTTTCTCTGTGCCACTGCTCCTCTTTGTACTAAACTTGTGACCCTGAGTGACCTGGCCATACACAGATCTCGCTTCGTGTCGTGCAACACACACCTTCACAAGTGCACCATTCTTCTCCTATGCCACCTGTAGACTGTAGAGGCTATGTGTACACGGTCGCCACCATACCCTGCACCGCCGTCCTAGCAGCTCGTACGTACCAGCAATAGATTCTACAGTGAGTTGTTCGTCAAATTTCGTTGATTACGGCCATGTAACAGTAGCGCTGGTGGTTGCACACACACGTCGCCACTGCCACACACGTTTGTTATCTGTGTGTCAAACTAGCAAAGTACCAACGGATAATGGTAACACGTGGTGGAGAAAACTCCAAACAGGAGGGCCACTTTTCAAGAGCAGCTCAACAGTTATACATTATACATGTAGTATCATTTTAATTTCACAACATAGAAATTGTTATTACAGCTTGTTGGGTTATTTGGACGACAAAAAATACAGTTTACTATTTGCTTGGCTTTTATGATAATAACCAAAGCAAGCCCCTTCCTAAAAAGATGCTTCCAGTGTAAAAGGGGCAGAAGCTCATTATTGAAGATGATATTCTTTCTGTGTCTCCAAATGGTTCAATAGGCAACTATTACCAAAAATATCTATAGATTCCACTACCAAAGGCATCTCTGGCTTCCATGAGACAATGACCATGTCCAAAGGCTAAAAAGTATTGGTAGGTTCCAAACAATATGGAGTGAAGTCCAGCACTAATTCGTCCTTCTCACTGCCAGCTCTGCCATGTTTCACTTACATCTATTCTTTTCGGCAGCACTAGCTAAAACTTGGGAACCTAGACGAGTTATATATGTCCTTTTCGGCAGCACTTGCTAAACCTTAGAAACCTAGAGTAGTTATATATGTTGAAGTCATATTGCAACATTGAACCTCCACATTTTACTCCCTAGTCCCTATATTCAAATAACAAGGCTCATTTCATTTCATTTCATTAGGACAATCATTTGATTGAAATTACTTTATGAATATATATTTTAAAAATGATTTCATTATAATGGTATTAAAAATACTAGTTAGTAATATCACTTAATAACGTGTAGTAACGGAGCAATTATCGGCCAGCTTTACCAAGCTAGACATTTTATGCCCTGCGTTTTTTCTCTAAAGTTTCTATAGAAAATTCTTCTGTTTCAAGGAGCCTTATATGTTTGATTAGTTCTCACAAATTAAGCTGGATCGTTTCAGACTAGACGTATACTAGGTGTTTAGATGGGCAGACAAAAGATTTGCCCCCTGTCCCATCAAATCTTTAGACACATGTATGGAGTATTAAATATAGACTAAAAATTAAATAATCACACATATTTACGAGAGAAAATTTTTTAAACCTAATTGGTCCATAATTTGATAATATAGTGCTATAGTAAATATGTGCTATTGATGGATTAAGGTCCTATTTGGATCTCATGAACTTGCAACTAGTTGACTAACAATTATTAGTCTATAAAGATCCAAACAAGTGAACTAGTGGGTGAACTAATAACTAATTTAAGGCTTAAATAGTTACTAGTTTACTAATCCATAAAACATAACTATTTGAACTAGTTGTTAATTCATTGGATCCAAACATGACCTAATTGGTATAAAAATGTCTCGTGGTTTACTTAACGAGAGCTCCTTTTGACAACATCCCATGCAACATCCGATATGAGACAAACAAAACTTTTACGTGTAGGCGGGGGGCGGCTCCACGATGGACATGGCAAAAGCCTTTTACGTGTACGCGCCGTGCATTTCGGTGAGGAAGCCATGGATTCTCCTTTTCAGTTCAGTTCTTCAGGCTGTGTGAGCTACTAATACTCCGCCAGTGCTCTCGCCGTCTGGCTCTCGCGCACATGGGAACGTCGTTCTCTGGCCCACGGCCCGGCGTCGCCGTTTTCTCCACACGCAACCGGCAAAATGTCCGCCACAGCCCCCAGCGTTTCCTCGTCGGACTCGTGAGCGGCGACGCCTGCCGGAGGGCGGAGGCGACACGTACATACGCAACGCGTCCACTCGCGGTCGTCGCCACGAGTCGCACAAGAGCTAGGCACAGGTGGCAGGCGGGCGGGCGGCCGGCCGTGGTGGCACCTCCCCGTGATATACTAACTCGTACCAACTCGAGTTCTAGCACTTTCTGGATCCAAGACCACCGTCGCTCTCCGTGCAGCCCGGCCGGCAGGAGAGAGGGGGAAAAGTGGGTTCAGGGAGACTGAGCACGGCGAGCAAGTCAGCAAGGGGAAAGCACGCCGCCGTAATGCCGAAGATATCTGGTGGCAATGAAAGAGATCATGGCCAAGTTGTGCTTTGCTGGCCCTGGGCCGCAAAACCGGCTGCTGGAACGGAACGCAGAAATGCAGCGGATTCGCACGGGTGGGCAGGAGTCCCATCGGCGAATCTGCTTGCCTTCGGGGCCGTGGCCTCGCGCACGGGACGGGAGCTGGCGCCCGCGTCACGCACGCCAGCTCTGACGTTGCCGTCGCCGCGGTGTCCTTTGCTCGCTCCGTTGCGCTGCTTGCTTGCGCACGCGACGCGAGTGCGCCGTGGGAGGGAGGGAGCACCGGTGGGTGCGCGCTGCGTGGCAGCTGTCTGGAGCTGCTCGAGGCCTCGGGCCACGCTCCCGAATATCTGCCGCCAGCCCGCCGCTGAGCGCTGCCGGCCTATCAGCCTTTCGCGCGCAAAAAGGTCCGCTTATCATCGGCACAGCTGGTCCGGCGATCACGGGGTTTCTGGAAGACTAATTAATACCCATGCTTTAATTAATTTAATTTTATTCAAAGTGGCCATGCCAGATTAGCCAGCGCCAGCGATACGTTTCGGCGAATCTATGCGCGTACAGTTCCTCCCCGGCCTCCTACTCCATCTTTGTGTTTTTCTCCAAAAGCACACCTCACTGCAAGCTTGGAATCTGGACCTGTTTCTTGTCAGCTAGTGCTAGTAGAATGTCGTTGTCGAATCGATCTGAATCACAGCTCTGTAAATTTGTGCATGCTCGATGTTAAACTCGGATTCCCCTAAATCTATCTTAGATTCTTAGATCCACGCAGTCGATGTCCGTCGTCTCGTGTTCCATGACCGGGAAATCGCTGGAAGTTTCATCCCTGATTACATTTCTCCATATCCTAGTAGTACAATACTTTTCTCCGTTTTTCAGGTACGCCCTGATCCAAACATGTCACTCAACACATGCATTTCGTAGCTGTTGCTGTGCAGATGTCCGTTTGGAGCTGCATATAGCAGCAGAAGCGAACAGAACGACAGTTACCATATGTGTGATTACTGTGGTTCCAGTGCCATCTGCTGACTGGGTGTGGTTAAATTCGCACCATTTAGCCGTTGTCACTTGTCAGTGCGGCGTCATCGTACCAACGGTCAGTGATTCTTCAAGGTTGGAAAAATCGCTTCTACCACTCGCAAGTGCACGGCTTGGCCACGTGACTGCCTGGCTGGCCTGTCTCGTTCGAGACATGGAATATGCGTGTACTGTATGCAATCGTGCTGGAGCACAGTGCGTCCTAATCAGCACTCACGTGTCATCTTTTCTTCCTGATCCTGTAACCGTAACGATCCGCCGGCCGCCGGACCCGACCACTCCCGGCGAGCCGCCACCGTCTGCAACCGCGCATGGCGCCTACGCACGCGGCACGCCCTTTTTGGTCTGTCGCCAAAACGAAGAGTACTCTCTTGGTCTTGGTCAACCTAACGCAGGTCGGCCTCATTGCTATCCTTGGCTCTCGGACCCCGTGACCTGCGACTGGCCGGTGACGCTGCTGTTGGCACTTGGCAGCCACATGGAATGCATTCACTGATCGATCGATCGACCGGCGATCACAGCTCAAAAAAGTCACAAGTAGTACTAGTCGTAGGAAGGAGCTACTTCTCCCGTGCATGACAGCAGCAGCCAGGACGTTTCGACGGCCGGACCGTCGATGGCCGTGAGAACATGAGATGGATCTCACCTGCAGCCTGCTAGTGCCACCGCATGCACTCACACGGTTGACACCGCACTCACGCGGTGTCGGGCGCCTTGGGAAGCACTTGGCCCTCTGTATGTCACGTGTGTTCGTTCGGCTAGGAGCCTAGGACGACTACTCGCAAGATCAACGCCCTTCTTGAGTTCTCTTGTCAAAAAAAGAAAGTTCAACGGCTCGACTGGCCCTGGCTTCCAGCGTGTGAAACTGCCCGGCTCGCTAGGGAGTCGGGACGCGGGTCGAGTCGACTTGGATGGAGCCCCACTGGCCGGCGGCCGTCACGGGGCAGCAAAGCAGGCATTTCCCCCGCGTCGCGTCAGCTTTGATCTTTCTGCTGCCGCTTTGCCTTTTTCTGGAAGCCTCGGCGGCCGCGCATGTACAGCAGCTGCCAACCTCCCTCCTCGGCGTCCGCTCCCGGAACCCACCCATCCGGATACGGCTATCTGCCGGGCCGACCCACCCACCAGCTATCAGCGCGGCGGCGCAACAAAGTCCGCTTATCACCCGTCACAGCTGTCCCGGGACGGCACCACTCGCCGGTTTTTCTGGAAGACCAGCCGCTCGCGGGCGGTTTGTTTATTGCAGCCGGCCAGCCGTGCCTGCCAGGCCAGCAAAGCCGGTGCAGTACTGATCCTCTCGTGTCAACCGTAGTCTACGGGCATGTTTTTCTACGGGTCTTCTGTGCGATCCTTCTCCTCCA
The DNA here is from genome assembly GCA_015844335.1 of Chrysopogon serrulatus. Taxonomy (NCBI): domain Eukaryota; kingdom Viridiplantae; phylum Streptophyta; class Magnoliopsida; order Poales; family Poaceae; genus Chrysopogon; species Chrysopogon serrulatus. Next base: position 55,445 of record JADLZL010003070.1, read on the forward strand.
CCTCACTTGTGGGCTGTGGCTGTGGCCGTGCTCTTACGCACCAGAGAGCTAGCTGCCCATGCATCACAGAGCCCACCTTCCATGCCTCCGGTTCCCGCGGAGCATGTGTGTCCACCGTTGCCACCACAGAGCCCTTTGCATATGTCCAAGCTATTCGTACTATACAGTACGGGTTAGAAATCATTCACCGTATCTTTTTTGCGTTCAACAGCGTGGTGCCACCCTTATTGCCGTATCGCCTCATCGACATATCATTGTAGCACGTATGCTACATAATTTTCAATTTTCAAACCCTGTACAAATCATTTAATGCAAGTTTAGATCACACGCACTCTAAAAGAAAATTACCATTGAAGGAACAAATGCATTATTAATCAGAAAGTGTCCTTGTGCTCCAAACAACCAAATACACGAATCAGATGCTTGTGTTGTCAACAGTTAGGAACACATATTTTTAGAGCCTGTTTATATCCGCTTGAGTTTGCAAAAATATACTGATGACAGATTATAAAAGTTGAATAAGTCTGTCCACTGTGTACAGACCGGCATGTACTAGGGCTGTTATGATCCTTAATTAAATTGAGTGAGGCTAACTTTGGGATTAATAAAAAAGTTACTCCCTCCAATCTCTTTTTTATAAGGCGCACACATGTCTATAGATTTAAAATTCAAAATCTTTAACCAATAATTTAGCTAATATTTTTTGACTATAATATAAACTTGGTATCATTAGTTTTTAAATTAAATGTACTATCTGATTATCATAAATTTACAAGTATAAACAATATAATATAAAAAAATAACCGTGTGTCATAAGAATGGATCGGAGGTAGTCACATGTAGATTGTCAAAGTTTTTTTTTTTTGATAACATGTAGATTGTCAAAGTTGTTTCTCCACTGGCTGTCCAAATAGAGCCCATGCTAAAGTTCTTAATGAGCTAGACTTTGAATACATGAACCTAGAGATCATGCTACACGGTTAAGAAAGGAACATGACCAAGTATTTGGATTTCCTCTCCCGTTTCCATTTGATACAACAACTTGTTTGCTACCAAGGCCTCTTCCGTAGTCCATATGTCACGCAGTGTTACACATGTGCATGTGGTAAAGTATAGCAACTGGATGATCTGTAAAGAAGTATACTTATTATGTATACATGGTCCATGCGTCACGGAATTTGACGTTTACGATAGGGAATGGGAATGAAGCTACCGTGTTCCTGTATGGATCAGTGTACCTAGTCACGCACACGCAGTCACATAGAAAACTGCATGAAGTTACTCTTACAGCGATAGATGCATCAACCTATCACCAAAAAAACCCGGTCCACACACACCAAAATTTCCCCCGAACGAACTTGTAAACCGGACACGGATCGGATGAAAAAAAAACCGAACGGCAAGTCAAATCACCCAATCCTATAAAGCGACACCTCACGGGATAACCACCGTAGACTCCGCTCCGCGCCTCTTCCCCACCCTCACCTCACCTTCACCCCACACGCGCTTTCGCCGCACCAAAGCGTCCGTCGTGAGCTGCTACTTAACCTAACCCCACCGCCAAACAATTCCCCATTCCTGATTCCAACCAGCCGAGTACACACGGAGCGGGGGGAGGAAGACAAGAACAAGCAGCGATACTCGTCTCGCGCGCTCGTGTTTGTGTGGAGAGAGAGGAAAGATCGGATTTTTTTTGTTTTTTGTTTTACGGCTGCTGAGGAGAGATGTTGAGGGCGGTGGCGAGGTGCTGCGGCCACTGGCCGCCGGGCGCGGCGGCGGCGGACGGGATGCTGTGGCAGACGGAGCTGCGGCCGCACGCGGCGGGGGAGTTCTCGATGGCCGCGGCGCAGGCCAACCTGGCCATGGAGGACCAGGCGCAGGTGCTGGCGTCCCCGGCCGCCACGCTCGTCGGCGTCTACGACGGACACGGCGGCGCCGACGCCTCCCGGTTCCTCCGATCCCGACTCTTCCCCATGTCCAACGTGCGTTTGATTGCTGTTTTCTCGTATCGGCCCTCTCCTTCCTGGGCCTTCGATCGTTCCTGGCTGATTCAGAGAGTCTTCATGTGGCAGGCTTCGCGAGGGAGCAGGGAGGCATGAGCGCGGAGGCGATTCGGAGCGCGTTCGGCGCGGCTGAGGAGGAGTTCCATCGGCAGGTGAGGCAGGAGTGGACCAAGCGGCCGCGGCTGGCTGCTGTGGGCTCCTGCTGCCTGCTCGGGGCCATCTCCGGGGACACGCTGTACGTGGCCAACCTCGGCGACTCCCGCGCCGTGCTCGGCCGTCGAGTGGTCGGCGGTGGGGTGGCCGTCGCCGAGCGGCTGTCCACCGAGCATAACGCGGCGTTCGAGGAGGTGCGGCGGGAGCTCACTGCGCTCAACCCCGACGACGCGCAGATCGTGGTGCACGCCAGGGGGGCGTGGAGGGTGAAGGGGATAATTCAGGTGAGAACGCGATCAGCTAGCCATCTCGTTCGATTGCTTTGGTTGGATCGCCTGTGATAGAATTTGGGGGAACTATCTCTGCTTGTTTATTAAAAACTTTATCTTTGGTTGCTTGCTGGCGTGTCTGAGTTAGGAACTTGGAGTAGTTTGTTTGCGAGTTAACATATTAGGTTGTTGCATTATAAGTCTTTAACAAAATCATATTATACTATAGAGCCCAGTGTGTGCAAGGGGACCAGAGATTTGGAAATCAAGCCACCTCCTCGATCTTGTAGCAAGTCATAGAATTTACACCTTTTCTTATGTCTTTTGTGCTACCTTTGTCTTCTTAGATTTTATGCCTTGATGATCTATACTATCATGGCAGTATTGCAGAAATGGAACTAACCCAGTGGAAAAGTCTTCCTCAACGTTTTTACTAGTATACATATAGGACTTAAAAGCTGTTCAATCATACTGAAGATTTTTTTCTATCTACTACGAGAAAGAACACTGAATTGGCCACGTTTTGACTTTTCATATCTTGATATCACTGTTGTGCTAAATATCTTTTCAGACTTTAGTTTCTACAAGCATAGTATACAGGGACAGCAACTTCTGCACGTGATATACTTCTTTGTGTTATAAGCTAACTTCATTTATCTTGCCTAACTTATGAATTTCTACACATTGTTGATCAACTTATCTATCCTAGTATCCCGATATTGCAACTTCTGCACGTGATCTCCATCTTTGTGTTGCAAGCTGTTCTATATATCTTGGCGATCTAATGTACCTGGCCAAGTGGCTAACATTGGTGAATGTGAATTTTACATAAGTAGAAGTAAGCTAACATGTGAAGGTTGTAATGTCAGGTGTCAAGATCCATTGGTGATTTCTATCTGAAGAAACCGGAGTATAGCTTAGACCCCTTGTTTCGGCAAGTTGGCCCCCCTATTGCATTGAAGAGGCCAGCTCTTAGCGCTGAACCATCAGTTCAAGTACGCAAGCTGAAACCAAATGACCTATTTCTGATATTTGCTTCGGATGGTCTTTGGGAGCACCTGAGCGATGATGATGCGGTGCAAATTGTATTCAAGAACCCGAGAACTGTAAGTGATCCTCATTGATCATTTCCTTATAAGGTCCTTCTCTATTGCTCACATTGTTTGCAGTCTAACTAATTAAGTTTTCACAAACTCTTTCAGGGGATAGCCAACAGATTGGTGAAGGCTGCCTTGAAGGAAGCAACCAGGAAGAGGGAGGTCAGACATCGTGACCTGAGGACGATTGACAGGGGGGTAAGGCGGCATTTCCATGACGACATCAGTGTCGTTGTGGTCTACCTCGATCGCCACCGCGAGCGCCGCCACACCAGGGTCGTCGACTCGAGTAGCAACTGCACCAGTGCGCCCGTTGACATCTATTCCTCCAACACCCACCAGTCTGCGGAGCCCTTGCACGCTTATATGAGCTGAACTCTGGTTAGGGGACTGTTGGGTTGTCTTGCAAGTTAGGCTTGCTGGTGAACGGTGGAGTTGCAGAGCAGGGGGGCGACTCACTGCAGTGCCATTGCCATCGGAAGAACTCGAGATGTACATAGATAGCGTGGGGTGCGTAGCATTTTGATGCCGGAGAATATCAGTTGGTATCGAACTACGTAGATAATTGGTTAATCACAGCATTTTTCTTGTTTCTTTTTTTGTCTGATTCCGCTTAACCAGCAGCAGGCCCCGTCCATTGGATCGGGCTTGATTTAAGAAATCTGTAATACAGGGGTGTCGTGAAATAGTTGATGGCGAACTGGAGGTTAGTGGAGACCAAAGAATATATGCTCTGCTTACGATCTGGAAATTAGGTTGTGATCTGAGACTGAGAATATATTCTTTGCAACGGATGAGGTCCTCTTATTTCATTTAGCATTGCTTTTTGTCGGAAACTTCTTTACTTTATGTATGTAGTGACAAGATCACCTCCACTTGGAATTGTTGAAATTCTTCATGCGGACTGTTCAAATATCTCTTCGTACTGTTTAGGGAATACTGTTCAGATCGTTCGCTTTCCGTTTTGATGATGTACAGGCTGTACAGCGGCTCGAAACGCTTCTCACCTCCTTAGTCCTCAAATCCGTATTCCAAACCGGGAGACGTACTTCGATACTGGGCGTCTCTTCTGATTCCCTGAGCCAGTGAGCCTACAGGCTACACAGCCTAGAAGCTTCCACACACTATTTCACAATCACAGCCCCACATTTCCAAAACCCCAAACCCTCGTTCTCCATCGCCATTATCCGAACCCAAGCCAAGCCCCAAGGTCCGACCGAAGAACCGAGCCCAAAATGGCGGCCGCCTCCTCCATGCTCACCGCCGCGTCGCTCTCCTTCTCCCCGCTCGCGGCCCCGCGCCTCCCGCGCCGCTGCCTCCTTCGCTGCGCCACGCCGTGCGGCAGCCGCACTCGTCGTGCGCGCGGCCGCCGCCTCGTCAAGGCCCGGCCGCGGCGGAGGCGGCCCCGAAGAAGAAGAGGGCGACCGGCATCACCCAGCCGAAGCCTGTCTCGCCGGCGCTGCAGGCAATCGTGGGCGACCCGGTCATCCCCCGCACCGAGGCCCTCAAGCGCCTCTGGGCCTACATCAAGGAGCATAACCTCCAGGTCCCCGAGCGAAAACCCTTGCTTACTTTGCTTTATCTGTACATTGTGGTTGGTAGAGCTTGTTTGGATGCATGCTGAAGATGTTTAGTAGCGCCAAGCAGGGATTAACGTGACCGTCTTACTCTGAAAGGCACCAAATTTTAGTTGATGTGGTGTACGATTCTGCCAATAGTCACTGTAGGATTTTACCATTGGTCAAAGGTGGATCAATTAGGATTCTCCCAATAGTCACTGGATAAATTAGGGTTTGTGCATTCAAACTTATTGCACCATGATTGGTTTTCTCTCAATGGTCTGTTGATAAAGTAAATGAGGATCCTGTACATGACATTTTTAGAACTTTTTAGCCGATCTAGTCACAGTACATGATATTTGGGTCTGTGGTCTTAGATATAGTGTGGCATTTACTATGATGTGCTGTGGATGATGTTAGGGCAGCTGCAGCAATCAATTTTTGAGCTAGCTCTAAGCGTTTTCTTCATATTCTTCATTATTTTAATAGAAGAGAGAAAAACTAGCTCCTGTCAAGAGCTAAGCTCTTGCACACATTTCAAGATTATATGTGAGAGTATCATGTGGGGCTATATGTGCTAAAAGTTAGCACTGTTGCAGAAGTTATCTTAAAGGTAGTAACTAGCTCTTACTATTGTGGGTGCCCTTATGATTTGAAGTTGTAATGCGCTGCGTGGTTGTTGTGACAAAGATAGGATTTTCTTACACTTCTTTTCTTTAACATGTTTGTTGAACAGAATATGATTTCTAGTTTTTATGCTGTTAAAATTTCTATTTGCTTGCATCGCCTATTGTTGGAAAGATCTTCCCTATTTTAGAGTTTCGATTGATACAAGTGTTTATTGTTTTCGGTTGTCTATTGCGATGAGTTGGTGCATATAACACAATGCTTATAATCCAAATCCTTGGAAGCATGTTTGGACTTCGGATTTAGTATGATAAAAGTTGTTAACCTTGGTATTGTGCTATTGCTAATTATGACGATCGAACGGTCTCAGATTCATCTCCTCGTAATCAAGGATTACCTACTCAATATCCTAAAAAATTACGGATATGCACAAAGGATGTAAGGGCATATTAGAATTTGGAAAGGTCAAACATTGTGACCTTTTTTACTGTCAATTAGTGAAAAATACAAGTATGTTTGTTTATTGCACAAAGGATGCACCAGTAATTCAATATATTCAATTTCACATGCATTTAGTAAGATGTTGGTTTGGACTTTGGAGTAACTGGTAATATATTATATGAGAAATTAAATGATCAAAGCATACCGGCGACTTTCTCAACTCTTAATACGCCTTTTAAAACAGAACTGGAGGGAGCACTAAGATGCATTGCTCATGATTCATGCTTTATCAAAGTCCACTTTACCATCTGCATTCTAATTTTCACTGTACCCTGCCTGCTGATCAAGTAAAGATGACATCTCTCTATTTAACTATTGGCTTTGCCTGTTACCTTATCTAACACTTCTGTCCTTGCTTTCAGGATCCTGCTGACAAAAAGGTGGTCGTTTGTGATGAGAAGTTGAAGGTCCTGTTTGCTGGGCGTGAGCGAGTTGGATTCCTCGAGATCGCCAAGCTTCTCAACCCTCACTTTGTGAAGTGAGAAGGCACTCCCAGGAGTTGACTTAGCCTCTGATTGCTTACTAGTGATCTAGAGGGTGCGTTGGTTGGTTTTTGGTAGCCTGAGTTAGCTCAGACTTCGTAGAATGATGATGTAGCTCTTCGCAGACGATGTTAGTATTTGTGCGCCCTTTGTGGTGGTGGTCTGGTGGTACTAAATTACTGGCTGTTCCTAGTAGCCTTCAGCTCGTATGCAGTTAACATGTGTGGTGGGAAGTAATGTGATCTGCTATTAAGGATATCTGCTATGGTTTAAGCATTGCCCAGTTAACATTGGCTTCCTTGTCCTTGGCAATGGGTATTGTTGTGTTGTGTGAATTCTCATCCGACATGGATCGGTTGTTTCGGTCGGAATTATCTGGTGAGCTATCAACTTAGTAGAATGATTGAATTGAACAGCCTTGCCGTTGCCTGAATCTAAGCTGATTAGGTTTGCGTATTTATACCTGCGCCACATTGGATTCAGCCCTGCAAGACTATCGGGCCCAAAAGTTTTTTTAGAAAAAGGAATTTTTATTCCGGTTTCTGCAAGAGATTTGCACACAACCAACTCTTATTACAAAAAATAAAGGAAAAATCGAATAAATGCTAAGCGCTAAGCCTTTTGAACAATGTCCATCCATTCTTGGCGAATATTTTCATAGCCACGGTCTCTATAATGCGACATGTCCATTTTATAAAAGGTTTGTCGCTCTTCTTCTGCAGGGCGCTCCAAAAACGGGTCCAATAAATTGTCCTGAAAACAACCTGCAAATAAGACGGCGCTAACATAGTTTGGACCTCCAAATTCCAAATGCTATGCCGTTTCGGCCTACACAACACAAGGCAGAGTGCAGAATTAGTGAATTACAAATCTACAGCGGCGCAATAGCCGATCTTGGCGCAAACAAGTTTCGACGGTTCGAGGCAGGGAGGAGGGGAGGAGTGCGTGTTGTGGCTTCGTTCACGTTCCTCGTAGGCGTCTTGGTCGAGCTCGACCACACACAGTCACACAGATACCAGCTACGCTACGCGGCTACGCCACGCGAACCAGTACCACAAATCCACAGCCGTCAACCGTGTCTGAAAAAAGAATCCACCACAGTCGTGCCCGAAATGTGCACTGCCGCCGCCTTGTTGCATGTGGTTGGTTTTGTGTGCTTCACGCACCCGGCGGGCGCCTGGTGCGTGCGCGCGCACCAGCCGGTCGGCTGCTTGGTACGTACTGTACCTACCAGCAGCAACAGCCACGGACCAGAGCCCGACGCCACACAGGCCCACAGCTACAAGATGAGGACGAACGAAACCGCGTGCAGGCGTGCTTCTTCGCCGTCTGCCACCCGACTACCCGAGCGAGCGAGCGCGGCTCCCACGCTGAGGTGTGAAAGGTCTCGGCAATCGGCAATCGCCGTATGGTATGGTATGGCCCGTCGCGATCACGGCGGCCTCCATCACGCTCACGCCCGCGGGATCGCCAAAAGCCGACGCGGCCGCCCGCCCGCGCCTCTGTTTCTTCTATCCGTCCTCTGGTTCTCGCCGCACGCGGCCGTGGCGCAGACGAGGCGATTATTCGGTGGCGCGCATGTGCGGCCGCTGCCGTCCAACCAAGCGGGCCGAACCCAACAGGAACAGCGGGAACCAGCGCGCCGCGGCCGCAACGTGCGTGCGTGCGGGCGCCTTGTGTTGTGCGTCCCGGCCGGGTGGTGTCAAGAAGAGCTCACCGTTTGTGTGACGACAGAAAAAAGGCGCTCTGTACGCCGGGGCAGTTGAACTGACCGTCTCTGAGCCCCGGGCGTATCGACCTCGAACGTATCCTGCTGCAAAGATGCTTCCACTGTATCGACCTCGAACGCAAACCAGTGACTTTACTTGCTTGCCTTGTAATGTAAGAATGGCGTGCTGCTGTCCTTCCGCTTTGCACTCCCCTCGTTCACTCTTTACTTTACTTGGGTTGTAACTACGCCGCGTGGTGTGTCTGCGGCTCCTTGCACGCCACATCTCTAGGAGGAGGATTGAGCACGCATGACGCATGCTGGTGAGTGAGTGGCGAACGTTCCAGGCTTCTTCCCTTTTGCGCGAGTGGGCCAATGGATTGCCCGGCTAAAGGGAAGCAGCAGCGCGCTCAAGGAGCACGTTCACATCGGACTGGACCGACGACGGCAGTGCCGTGAACAATGCGGGAGCTGGATGCAACCAGCGAGAAACAGTTGACGCCGGCCGGCCGTGGCACGAGAAACAGTTGACGCGGTACACGCGACGCGATCAACTTCGAAACTTATTGCGAAAAGATTTCAACTTTACAACTGTAGCACGTTTTATTTTTATGTGACAAATATTGTCCAATCGTGGACCAACTAAACTCAAAAGATTCGTCTTATGATGTACAACTAAACTGTGTAATTAATTATTTTTTACTTATATTTAATGCTCCATACATGCGGATTAAAACTTGATGTGATGGAGAGATAGCGAAAAAAATCTGGAATGTAAACGAGGCTTTATCGCAAGCGACTGCTAGCTAGACGAAGTAAATGTGTACGGTCGTACATGCATCTCCACCAATTGTGTTTTCGTTGCTGCATGACAGTGCGGATCGTCTAGGGCCTTGTTCAATTCGTAAATGTTAGAAAAAGTTGCAACTGTAGTATTTCGTTTGTATTTAGCAAATATTGTCTAATCATGGCCTAACTAGGCTCAAAAGATTCGTCTCGTGATTTACAACTAAACTATATAATTAGTTATTTTTTTTACTAAGATTTAATCTTTCGTATATATGGGTAGAAATTGATGTGATGGAGAGAGAGTGGAAAAAGTTGCAACTTAAGGGTGAACAGAACAAGGCGTAGGTGCCAGAATGGGGTCAAGCAAGTCGGGTCCGCCATCAACAACATTTTGTACTCCGGATAGGTGAGAGGGACACGTACGTGGCACTGGCCACCCGCGCCCGCCTCCCTCCGCATATTTGCCAGTTGCCACTCATGATCCGTATCGAGTGATGGCTCGCCCTCGTCTGGTCCCCCAGCTGATCAGATAACGGCGATTGGAAGGCATGCATAATCGTCTCGTACCTTTGATCGCTTCCTGTCCATTAGCTGGAGGGAGGCCTGAGCGAGAATGCACCAGTACGTCTCGGCTGCATAATCCAACGTTTACACCAAAAAACAAACCATTACACAAGATCCGACTAGGGGAAACGATCGGTCGACCCACCGGCCATAGAGGCATTTGGATGCCACACCAAGTGGAACTGATGTATATCATCGTCATTTTGATGAGCGGCATTTTGCACTTCTCCCAAAATATTAATCGTGTCGGTGATTGGCATCCCAAACCAACTATGCTTCTGCAGTTGCACAACAGTCTTGTAATTCAGACTGAACAAGCACGCATACTGTTGTCTCACAACGTTAAATCCCACCCAAGATACTATAATAGTGTCCTCTCCAGAAACCCCACCTACAATTTTCAGCACCATTATTAGTTCACCATCACTTACTGGTGCCAAACTTGTCTGATGATAGCGTGTACGTACTACGTATTCGAGACTAGGAACAGCTAATGCTCCATGTATTGTTGGTATACCGCATACGTACGCTGGTAGTATGTATGTGAACTTAACCATGGTAAAGTCTCAACTCTCAAGTGTAGCATGTACTCTCTGCGTCCCAAAATAACTGTCGCTTTCGCTTCCCGAGAAACAATTGCCGGTAATTTTTATAAATAATAAATACCATTAATTAGTATTATAATTAGTATCATCGGAAAGATCTTTGGATCTAGTTTTTTAATAAATTTATTCATAGACATAAATATTGCACGTATTTTTTCGAAATCGAAAGAAAACTTGTGGCATGACGAAAATTGAAGGCGACAATTAATTTGGGACGGAGTAGTATACACCAAAGCACGATGACCTCCGATCCTTCAAAGAAAGGTCAGCCTTTTGGATGCCAGCTCACATCTCATCAATACAACACTAACTAGGACATGGGTCCGTTCATGGTGTAATGCTCACACACTCACACCGGCCACGAGTTAAGCCAACGACACCTCTGCAGAGTGCAGACTGCAACGCAGCAAGGCAACATATACCCAGAGGACAGAGCGAAAGCCTCCAGCTGTCAGCCCCAACTACCCTCTCAGGCCAAGCAAAAGCCAAGGACGGTTGTATAAATCACCCCAAAACCCCAAGCCACCACCTTCACCACCACCGCCCGTGCTTCCATTCCCCAAAGCTCTCACACACAAAGCAGCAGCAGCAGCAGCAGCAGCAGCAGCAGAGAATGAAGCTCGAGAGCACCGCCACCGTTGCTCTCCTCGTCTTCCTCCTGCTGGCGCCGCCGTCCCTCCGTGTCTCCATGGCTGGATCAGGTATGCCGCCGCCGGCCGGCAGCTCCAAGATCTGATGCATGCTGTTTCTGATGCTGGGCTGGACAGGCTATTCACATGCATGATGATCTGAGCTTCTTCTTCTTGTTCCTTTGGATGGGTTTGGGGCATGCAGAGTTCTGCGACGGCAAGTGCGGGGTGAGGTGCTCCAAGGCGAGCCGGCACGACGACTGCCTCAAGTACTGCGGGATCTGCTGCGCCAGCTGCAACTGCGTGCCGTCGGGCACCGCGGGCCACAAGGACGAGTGCCCCTGCTACCGCGACATGACCACCGGCCACGGCAACCGCACCAGGCCCAAGTGCCCATGATTCCCCCCGGAGGCCCGGACCCTAGCTTCTCGGCATCCGTCCGTAGACCACACATGCATGCGTACCGCCCGTGACTGACTGTGGATGGCGGCTATGCATGCGTGCGTCTGGAGAATGAGATATCTATGTCCTAGTACCGGTACTCTGCTTGCCACCTCAAGCTTCTGATTTCACTAGTTACTACTCTTACTACTATGTATATGTAGTACATGAGAGAGGACATGGATGCATGGAGATAATGTTGTGTTATGTACACTGGCGCTAGCTAGCTTGGCCAGGGTGATAATAATGTTGTGTATTCTATTGTGCTGAAATGTGATTTTACCACGCACAAGCTTTGTGTGAGCCTAGCTCAACTCCAGAGCCTGGCCGGCCGGCATGACTGAAGCATGAGAGAGACGAGCGTCGGTGGTGC
>JADLZL010003071.1:0-89599 GCA_015844335.1 Chrysopogon serrulatus
ATCACTTGGATCATGATGATGGTATTCTCTGGAGCGTCCCCTGTTGTACCTACCAAAACCCTAACGTCGAAATGAAAACAGCTGCGACGGTAGAGAAAAAGGACACTGTCCGGTATAAAATGATTTAAAGCTGTTGTTGACGCCTTGTATACACATTGAAAGAATAGAGGTCCACTGACGTATTGCTGTCGTCCAAAAGCTTATCTTTCACCTTACATATGGTTCCAAAAGCTTGCATTCATCACCCTTTTTTACCAGACATTCTTTCACAGTAATTTTCTATTACGGCCGAATGATTACGCAAAGGCACATGCAATTTAGGGGTGGTCCATTTCTTAATTAACCCTGTAGATAGGAGTAGTCCTGTTTTCCCCTTGTTCCTGAACCTCTGCGAGAAGCCGAGAGAACATGGTCACAGTGATGTATGCTTTTATCGTTCGGCTTCGGCATGCCTGGTTAAAAATTTACGGCCACTGTGAAAGGAATCTTACATCATTCGTGTTTTGTCTCCTGCAGTTCTTTTCTTCAGAGTCCAGAGAGAGGCGGTTCAGAGAGACAGAGAGAAGAAGGGCCTGCACTGCATGCTTGCTCTGCTTGTGGAGTGGAGATCGATGTGTATATAAGGGAAAGCCTGCGGCCTTTGGAGCCATACAATGATCAGAAACTAAGAGTGGCAAGCGCCAAGGAGTAGTTAGAGCTCAGTAGGATACAGTTTGTGAGTCACTTCTCTGACATCCAAGGGTACCAGTTACACTAGGTGAGGAATGAACTCCCTTCCTTTTGATTCCACTCTGATTTGCTCATCAAGCTTCAATGCTCCCTTCAATCATTCTTATGCTCTGGAAGTTACGAGTGAGATGCTTTCAGGCTTACCTAGCCTGCTAGCTCATTGTAGTGTTTTTCCTCATTTTCAACCTTTCTCTTTCTTTCCTTCCTCTGCATGTAATGTTGCATTTCTCTGTTCCAGTTCAGAAACTTCCGTTGTTACAGTTGCATAGTACTCACCTCCTGTTTAAATTCACCTCATTGCAGGTTGAAAGAGATAAGAGTGAGAAATACTACTCTCACAATGCCTATGGAGCAAGCATTCAGGCACTGCGATAAAGACACACTGAAGATGGCCATGCTGAAACATGAAGAGACTTTCAGACAGCAAGTAAGCTCAAAAGCTTAGAGAAATTTCCAGCATTCAGAAGAAATTGAAGCACAGTACACTGATCGACATCTTCTTCTCTGATGCCACAGGTTCACGAGCTCCATCGCTTATACAGGATTCAGAAGCTCCTGATGCGAGACTTCAAGCGGGAGCTCAATAGCCAGAGGAACCTGTCCACCTCGCCGAACGGCAGCTGCACCGAGTACACCAGAGGGGCTCTCGGCATGTGCGCCTATGAGCACCGCTACGCCGCTCGCGGCCGCGGCGGGCACGTAGCAGCAGCGACGCCGACGCCCCGCACCGCGCTCAGCCTCGACGTCGTGGCACCAGTCGTCGAGTACGTGCGGAGCGCAGAGGAGGAGGACGACGACGAAGCGGGAGGAAACCGACGACGATGCCGAGCTGGAGCTCACGCTCGCCGTGGGCGGAGCCGGGGCCAAGAAGAGGTACGGCGAGTACCCGTCCGGTGGGGAGAGTCTCTCGTCGTCGTCCACGGAGTCCGACGTGCTCACCGTCTCCGGCCGTGAGTGGCGCCAGGCGCGCGGCACGCCGTATCACAAGAGGAGGCCGGCGACCGGGCTGGACGTGGTGCAGGTGGAGGACGGCGTCGGGGTGCAGCCGCCGCCGCCGCTGCTGTTCCACTGGCTCAGCCTCAAGATGGCATGACGCGATGAGAGGAAGCAAGAGCACATTGCATGTGTTCAGTTGCTGTTTGTAGTGTCAGGGTGTTGACTTGCTACTGTTCTTCAGTTGAATGCTTCTGTGTGTTCAGGTTTAGTGATGGATCAAGTCTAGAAATCAATAATTGACTGGTTGTTCAGGATAATATGTACTGTAGGAGAGTCTTCCAAAACATAAGGAGAATGTGGGGGCTTTTCAGTTGAAGATGTGTGTGACCGTCTTTCTGCCTACTGCAATCTGCTAGTGTTAGCTTCTGCTCTCATCGACGGCCGTGATACTGCAAGAATTCAGTAGAAAAAAGAAAAAGAAAACGAACTTTCTGACAATTTTTTACAGATCAAGTAAACTAAACTAATAAAGAGATAAATAATCCCTCCGTATAGGAAAAGAATGTCGTTTTTGACAATGACACGGTCTCCAAAGTATCACTTTGACTTCATATTTTTATAAAAATACTCATTAAAAGTGATATATTTATACTTTTATGAAAGTATTTTTTTAAGACAAATATATTCATATGGTTTTCACATCGATCTCCAAACTCAACAACTTAAAAGTTATTCATGATTTATATTCCTAATGTTTGACCAAAACCTTGTCCAAAACGACATTCTTTTCCTATACGGAGGGATTAGTCCACTAACTTTTTTTATCTGAATCCCAGCTTCGCATAAACCCCCGTGTCTATTCCATGACTGATGGATTTAAAATTGCCCTTTTCTTTTGAAACTATTTAAAACCACTACTGGCAAAGATAAGAATTGTGTATTACCTGCTCTTTAGCACTCCCCCCACCCTTGCCCCAAGTCTCCCCTAGAGCGAATCCACCTTCTGCAACATTGATGTTCTTAATCATTCCATATGGATATTTAACCTTTTGTTATTATAACGGATGACACCTCTTTAAATATCACTCTACGATGGTAATATATAGCAAATGTTCTCACTCGATGGCAAATATGTAGGGACAATTCTAATAGTAACATTTGAAGAGGTGAAATCCGTTATAATGGCAAAAGGTTAAATATCCCCATGAATAAGTTGACTCACAAGCCTAGGGCATCCTTAATGGTTGGCGCCAAAGCTTCCAAGAACAAGTCATCTAAGAAGGACAAGGATTCTAAGTGGGGAGCTAGGCCTAAGAAGTAAGTTGTTTCTCCTGCTTCAATGCCTTGGCTATGCTAGGTGTTTTCTCTTTTGGTACCTTTTATCTGTGTTTCCATGAGTACTAAAATTTGGGGGAATACTTTGCTGAAATGTCTGAGGCCTTAAATCGGATATGGAATGGAACTCTAACATAGATAAAAATGTGGAATCTCGTTGTGACATTCTATGCCTCCGGGAGACCAAGAAAACAAGGAGTCCTTTTGATGCTATGTTCATTCACAATATCTACCCCCACCCCCCATCAAGCTTTGATGCTTTCGAGTTTCTTTCTTCTAATGATGCTTTGGGGGCTTTCTTGTTGTCTAGAAAAGTTCTATCTTTCAAAGCTCCCTAGCTTTTCAAAATGAGTTTGTCACTTCGCTTGAGTTCTCCTCCTTTCATGTTGGTGCAAATTGGATTTGTTACTAATGTCTATATGTCACCTGTCAAATGTTGTACAGTGACCGTCGACGGCAAGAACGGGCCAAAAGAGGCCTGTAAGGGGGGGAGGGGGCCACCGCCCTTAACGGGTCCCGTGGCCTGCCCTAGGGCGGGGGAGGGGGCGTCACACACCAGGAGGGGTCGCCGCCGCCGCTTTCCTTTCACGTCCCCGCCAACTACCAATTTAGTATCCACCGTTTTAGGAATAAATAGTGTATTAGATAGAAGTTAGAAGATTGATTGATGAAAGGAAGAATGCGTGTTGGATAAGGATTCCTCCATCTTTGTAGGCTAAGTCCAATTCAGACTAGAGAAGCTTGTAACCACATCAATTAAGAAATAATTGGCAAAACCTCTTCTATCTCCTCTCTCTCTCCTCTCAAGCCGCCGCCAGCTGTAACACCCTAGGTGTCAAGCATGCATTAGTCACATCATTAAATAATCATAAGCATCATTATCATAAGCATAAGCCTTAAGTGTTGCATCTTAAGCACCATCATGTTGCATTTATGTCATTTCTATGTTGCAAATGCTTGCTACGATTGTGATCATGTGTGATTAATATAAGTGATTGATGTTTGCTCACTAAACTCACCTAGACATGCTTAGGACTGAAATTGAAGTAAGGTTGATGTTCATCATCATGTCTAGTTTTGTTTCTAAGTGTTGGAAATCTGAAATCTACCTTTTCAAATAGTAACTTTGACCTGAATGTAAATAGATGATAGAAGTTTTGCATGTCGATGAACCTTAAATAAAAGTTGTAGTTTAGCTTCTAATGAACAAAAGTTGTTTAGTGACCTTGACCTCGTTTGGTGCATAGCATGGAGTTTTAGTAGCTCGAAAATCAGCAAAACCTCTGTTTTGGAGCTCGAAATTTTGGCCAAGTCCTTAATTGGACTGAACCTGTTTTCAGTTTTTTTTTTCTAGAACACGACTTCACGCGTATTTCATTAAGAAGAAGAGAGTGCCGAAAGAACGGCATTACATAACCCAAAGCACAATAAATAAAACCACAGAGAGGGTGGTCAAGAACATAAAACATAAGAGAAAGAAAGAAACACGGTGGGGAGAAGACCCTCCACCACAACCAACCATCAGGACCTGCAAAGAAAAAAGTCTACAACGCTAAGGCTGCCAACAAGGGAGGTGAAGCCGCGGTGGCAAAGTATCCACCAAAAGAGACAACTACGGCGGCAAAGTATCCGCCCGAGACCACGCGGCAAAGTATCCGCTAGAGAAAGCGACTTTAGTGGCAAAGTATCCACCCCGAGAAAGTGACTTTGGTGGCAAAGTATCCACCCAGGTAGCAATGACGGTAAAGCATCCGTCGAGAAGAGCGCAAGCGGCCAAGTATCCGCTGCGAAGAACCAGACGACTATGGCAACACCAAACATCCGAGCTGAACAAACCAAAACGAAGAGGAAGTTGAGGCATATGCAGGCACAGCGATTCCGACGAGGCGGGATGACGACAGAAATGCTCCAACGAAGCCTCCAAGAAGGGAATGACATCCATAGACGCCAACAACGTTGAACTAAGAGCACCAGAGGACTTTCGTCCAGTACTATCATCAACGACCCGCGCGACGAACAGCAACTTCAACGACGCCCTCAAGAAGGTAAATGACAAGCGGTGCCCGCCGTCGGCCGAAGCAAAGCGCGTGGGGTTTTCACTCAGAAGGTGTTCGTCGGACTAGCCGCTGCTTAATCCTGGCCGGCCGCCATGAGGAAAGGCGGGAAGAGGCGCGCCGTCCCATAAGCGCGAGGCGCTGGCGGAGCGGCGGGCAGCCAGCCGGGCTGACCCGGCCGCCCGACCATCGGTGGCCGGTGGGCAAAAGACGGCCCGGCGGTGCCACCGTCGGCCCGTCCATGGCCGTGCGGCGCCCAGGCGCACCTCGGCATAGGCGAAGAGCCGCTGGCGGCCGGGAAGGGCCTCGCCGCCATGCGTCCACCCGAAATAACGCTGCTGCCGCGGCGGTCTGGCGGAGCGGACCACGCCGCGTAACCGCCGAGGCAGCCAAGCCGAATGCCCACACCGTAGATCCAGCATGGGGAAGTGCAGATCCGGCCCCGGGGCACCGGATCCGGCCGCCGGCCGCCTGGTTCGCCGGAAAACGCCATGGAAATGGAGGAAGGTTGGTGGAGGAAGAGGAGGAGGAGGAAGAGGAGGAGGAGGGGAAGGGGCTCGCGACGGGCCGCCGTGAGCCGCCACCGCCGCACGCCGGAGGGCAGCGGCGGCGGCCGGCCGGGAGGCAGAGAGGCGGCCAGTAGCTGGCCTTGGGGCGGTGTCGCCTTTCACGGGTCGCTCTACCGGCGTCGGCCGATATTGGGCGACTTGTTTTCGTTTCAAAGTAGCTATGTTTGGAGCTCCGTAGTTCCTAATCCTGGCCGATTTTGTTAATGCTTCTTTAAGCAAAGTTGTAGTCCTCATATAGCTCTACAACATGGTGGAACTGGTTTGGGGTTTGGGTTTTTGCTGCTTAATTTGGAAGATTATAGGAGAGGAAAAAGGTGTTTTCAGTCAGTTGTTTTCAGCTTTTTTTTTGAATCGGCAGATTCTTTCTTTGTAGTGGCCGACCAGCCAGCCGGCTCTTGGCCGCCCGGTGGCACCCGTACGTCGGACCTGGCCCTACGGCGTGGCAGGGGAAAAGCGTGGAGGTGCCCTGCGGCTCTCCCACTCTCTCCCATTCCATCCCCTTCCTCGCTGCTCCCTCCCCCTCTCTGTTCTCTTTCGGAAGCAAAAGAAGAGCACAGCCACCATTGCCGGCCGAAATTTGAGCACACCACCGCGCCACTCTTCGATTCCTCTTGCACAAAGCTTCGCCATGACCCCCGCCATAGCCCCAACTTAGCTGAGCTGCTCGTCGTCCACAGGTGAGGGCCCTTGGGCGGTGCCGCCACCATGGCCGCCATGAACGCCGAAGCTGGAGCTCGTGCGCGGATCGCCATGGTTCGGTTCTCTTCGCATCTTTGCTCGTCTCTCTCGTCTAGGTAGGCACTAGGGTCGCCGGAGCCATAGCGCCGAAAGCCACGGCCAACGCCGACGGCGAGCGCCGTCGAACAAAGACCGCCGCCATCGTACAGACCGAGCTCGAGCCGCCCCTCACACGGCCGCCCTTCTTGATTCGAAAATCGTTCGGTGACCTATCCCGATGGATGCGTCTCGGCGAGAGGAATCCATTGGTGGTGGTCCCGTCGCCGGAAAGCTCGACGGCGTCGAGCTATCGCCGGTCAAAGCACCGCCCCTGTTCTGTCCATATGACTGGTGGGGTCAGTTTGACCTCTGGGCCTGCATGTCAGCTGCCCTGGGTGCAGCAGACCAGGTGCGCATAGCAAAAGTAGGGTTTTAGGATTTGATTTTCGTTTATCTTTTTCAGATTTGTGCTGATCTTGTAAAATTCATATCTTGAGCTAGGAGTGTCCAAATCAGTTGGTTTTAGTTGCATTAGTTTTATTTTGGAGAGCTCTATCTGATAAAAATATGAAACTTGCTGTTCTATTTAGTTTAGTCTGCGGTATAATTACCTTTTGTTAAATGCTCTCCAAATTTGTAAAATGTGAAACGAAGGCTATAAGTGTGCAAAAATTATGATTCCAGTTTTGTTAGCTTTATATTGTCATGCTCTAACTAGGAAAAATAATGGTCATGCAGTTTGTACCTGTCCTCTGTGATGTATTTATTTATCTTGCTTATATGCTAGTTTTCTTGTGAAATTAAGTATGGTTAAAATATGACTTATTTATATATGAAAATTTTATAGGCAGTTCTTGTCTGTGTATGATTTGCTAGAAAAATATAAAATCTGTTGCTTAACACTTTTCATAGTACAAAGTATTTTCATGCGCATTTCTGTCCTGTTGCTTGTTATTTTTGTGTAGATTAAGTTACTCAATAGTTTGAGCTGAAATTTTTATGCTAGCTTCCAGTAAGCATGTTTAAGCTACTATAATTTTATTAGATTTTTCTGAGTACTATAGACATATGTTCCTGTTTAGGCCTTTGATTTATCATGCAATATCAATTGAAGTTAATATGGATTGGAGTAATCTTGATGGTTTTTGAGTGCTTTGAAATACATGTGATCTGCTGGCAATGGATTACAGTGTAGTATCATAGAAGTAAATGTTTGTCTTACATACGTTCCTACACGCTTGTGCACTTGAATTGCTATGTGCATGTATACACATGCCTTGCTTTATGTTTTCTCTAGTTAGTAGAGAAGAGTTATGCACATACTTAGTAAAATGAAATAGAATATTAGTAGAGGGGAGATATGCACCTACTCTGTCAGATAAAATGTTAATCACATTCATTCATGAGCATCATACGTTGTGCATTCATTATCCTTATACATGCGCATCGCATCATACAGGTTCGCAGAGGAATTCCCGTAATAGTGCCCCAGAGCCAAGGAGGAGATCCAAGAGTGCTAGATCTCAAGCCATGCGTTTTGGGGAAAGGCAAGCCCCGGAGCATTTTCCTTACCTATGCTTTCTAACAGTCTAATTATGCTTTATGATTGTTGCATTAAGTATAGGAGTTGTGTGACACCGTTGATGCATTATATCCTTGATTTACCATTGATTATCCCACCTTGATACACCCTGCTAGTCTAGGGCGAGTAAACTGCTTAGCTTGCTTAGACGGTAGAAGTCGGGTGATTTCCTGTCATCCGCGAGATAGGTGGTTATCTATAATTGATGGAAAAGCTTATGTTGATATCATCTGGTTGATGGTTATGGTGGTGATAAATGGAGACCGGACGGAGTCTTGTGGGGTTGTTGGACCATAGTGACTCCATCTGTGTCGATTAAGGACCGTACCGTTGTTGTACCCCAAGTCATGTTGAACGCATGCCTCATGTTTAGCTGGCCGGATAAGTCGTTCCGACCGCGAAGCCCAACACTATCCGGGCCGGTTCTCGATCCGTTCGCACCGTATTGGAGATGGATGGGGGACCACGGGGGCGCGAAGAGTAAGTCCGAGGTCCAGCGTGGGTCGGCTAAGGCGTCAGGCGGTCCCCCTGCACGGTGGTTCTATGCGAGTCCGCGTGCTTGTCTTCCCTGGATACGTGCCATGGTGATCGTAGCTCACTTTAGCGGGTGAGTGTGGTTTGCATGAGGAATACCCCCCGAGCTCGTAGTGTCGATTCGAATCGCCATCGTTCTGGGACGGTGAACACTTGACTTGAGCTGCACCATCGTAGTAATGATTATGGAATGTGGTTAATGATGATGATGGGTTAAAGGCGATGAATATGATTATGGATACTACTTGCTTGCTTAATCATGATTAATATACTATAATGAGGCATAGTACAGGTGTTCACTTAGCATAAATAGGAATGATTAAGCTGAGCTATTAATTAAAAGGTTACTACCGCTTTTCCGCAAAAAGAGTCAAGCTATCCCCTGATAAAGCCTGTCATACTCCTTGGAGTCTTTTCCTTTTGAGTAAGTCGGGTAAGTCTAGCTGAGTACCTTCTCGTACTCAGGGTTTTTCCCGCTTGTTGTTTGTGCAGATGGCCATACCTACCACGGGTATTGCGAGACCTGCTTATCAAGTGGATTAAGCACCAAAGGGCAATGGTCGTTCTTACTACTCTTCCCACTTGCTTTTGTGGATTGACTATCGAACTGGCACTGTATCAAACTTAAGTTGTGTGTGTGGGTTGAGCTTTAAAACTATTTTGTTTCCGCTTCTTGGATTTAAAGAACTTGGTTTGTAATAACTTTATTTCCGCGCTCTGATGTTGTTGAACTATTTGCGAAATATTATAACATGCGAATGGTGACGCTAAACTTGTACGATCTTGGTTGATGATATTTGGTTTGAAATCCTTCGAGATTTCCGGACTACCGGGTTTATAACGGCTTAAGTGTGACAATTGCTTGCTTAGCGGCGATTTTTCACTTATGCTTTTATAAATTGGTCGGTTCTCATTACGGTGGCATCGAGCAAGGTTTAGCGATTACTGTTCACATGTGTATTTAAAACAAAAGATTTTGCTTTCAGAATCAGATTTTAACTTATAGATCTATAAGTCTTTCGTAAAAATCTCGTTTGCAAACTAAGAGTGTGCCAGTGGTCATATCCTTTATGCCCAAATAAGGACTCTAGGTGGCTATTTAAGTACTGACTTGGGGGCTTGCATCATATTTTAATTTCACTGTTGCCCATGCAGCAAGGTAATTGTATGGGTGCCATTCGCTTGAGTGGTAATGTATGGTTCAAATGCCTCTGCGCCTCGGTAAGTGGGAGTTGTGAGAGCATGGTTGTCCAACCGGCAATCTAGGGGAGTGCTAGTGTGATACCGGCAGTACTTACATGTCAAAACCATGTATTTACCAAGGTGTTTAATTGTGGGTTGTGCCGTCTGTTGAGACGATGCCGTCGTTGGACGAGGATCGGGTAGTTGTACTACATGTGCGTGTATTTGGGAATGCACGTGCGTGTGAGTGCTTAATCTTTACTTTTCGCAATGCATTTATTCATACTTGTTGGGATGGGGTGAAGTGGATTTTCTGCAGGTACATAACAGCGATTCGTGTAGAACGACTAGTTATACGCTATGAGAGAACGTTGTATGCCACCGTATATCCGCTAGAATTATTTTTGCTAAGTTTGTGAGAACGTAAGATACGTGCATACATCATGTTGTTCATCTCAGGTCATTACCTTTATCTTTCCTTATAAATTGATTTTCTCTATTAATTAAAAATTTGATAATTAATTAATTTATCTCACAATGGGGTAAGCTTCCAACGGATGGCTCACACAAAGCAGACCACTTACAAGTCCACTCCAGGCAGAGTTGCACTCAAGGAATCCGTGCAAGGGCAAGATTTCAGAGAAATTTATAAGCCTACCTAGATATGGAGGGTGCTCAGTTCAGTGGGATGCCCGAAGGAAAGGAGTCTCACTACCACTGGAGTAAAAAGGAGCTTTGTAAGGGCACGATGGTCTATGTGGAGGCTATCATTGCACCTAGAAAGGATGACTCAGAATAGAATGGACAGTCCTTTGGGTCCATGGGCACTACTCACGAGGAGACCGCCAACAGGGCAACTTTCTTGGTGATGCGAGACCTCATGGACAGGTTTCTAGAGAAGCTTGCCACTGATCTCGCTAGAGTGTTTTCTAGGGATGATCCCTATACTACGGCATAGGGTCAGCCGAGGAAATGTCTCTAGAGGGAGGTAGTGATGAGCAATAGCACAGTGACAGCGCAGCTATAAGTGTCATGATCGCTATGATGCAGACCTACGCTGGAGTGGAGTGTAGCCTTAGGAGTATGGTTGCCTCAGTTGGCCATGCTCTTGGTGGAAAGCATCAGGCATAGTGTCATCACGGCACTGAGATTGAGAGATTGCTAACAAAGTTGGCTCAGATGGCTCTGGACAAGGATCAGGCAGCCAGAGAAGATGAGAATGCGGTCCAGGAGATCCTTAGAGTTGCATGGTCAGATGGGATGTCTAACTACCGCTCACAGAACTGCGACACATGTTTGCCCATGTGCTTGATCAGAGGAATAAAGCCTGGCACATGGAGAATATTTTGAGGGCTCGACTGCCAGACCTAGAGTAGCAGCTTGCACACCCGGAGGGCTACAACAATAACTTGCATGAAGCTATCCACCAACTTTGCAACCAGATCCAATCTTTTCATCGTCCTGACATAGCTTAGATGGAGCCTGGTGTCACCGTAGCAGCTGGAGGCAACATGAACTTAGAAGATGATGCTGTAGCAAGACTTGAGATGGAGAACCCTGAAAGCAATGGTGAAGGTAGTGACATCTACACCCTTGTTGACCTTGGTCTTATGTTGTTGCCCAATTTGGGCCCAACATCAGTTAACCTTGTATTTGATCACAACTGTTTTGGGCACATGACTTATTCATGTTGTCTCGTGCCATGCCTTCATCCTCTAACTTTTCCCTTGTTATCTCTTCCAACCTTGTGATCATCACTGTTTGCTTCTTTTTGTCTTACATGGTGCCTATCCGTGCAAGATCTGTCTATGTCATGCGAGATTTCACGTTGATGGTATGATCTGTAAGGGTGTCTTGATTTCTAACTGACGGTGCCGCGACGAAACCGAGGGCCTCCTGTGGGTGCACACACATGGTTGTGCTGCTCGGCACGCGCTGGTTTCGTGGTTGTAGTCAGGATCCAGTATAGAAGCTACATCGATGTGTTATCTTCCCATGATTCTTCCCTTGGCCATCTTCCTTTTTCCTATCAGAAGATTCCCATAGAACCGTTTGCAATCGAGTTTCCTGCTGTAGTTACAAGAAAGATGACATCTAGAAGAATAGGCCTTTGACATAAATCTCAACGGACTACAAGAGATGGTAGACAAAGGACTCTGGCGATTGTTTTGTAGAGAAGTGCTATCCTTAAGGGACATGGTGGTCACATCATCGTACGATCTTTCCGTCTAGTCTGGTGGTATTGGAGGGTTCTGAGTTCCTGAAGGCTTGCACAAGGTACCAAGACCAAGACTGAATGTCTGCACACCTTCAATGACCTTCTCACTATACTCATGAGTATGTCAACACTGATGCTAAGAAGATCGCAAGCTTCAAGTGAGGTCTCAATCTGAAGATGTTGAAGTCTTTGAGTACCAATAATCGAGCTACATTCAATGACCTTGTCGATGACTGCTTAACCCAAGAGAATAACAGCGACATCTATACTGCATCCAAGATTCGCAAGAGGGCTTCTGAGTCTGGACCTTCTTAGGCAAGAGCTCCCGTGCCAAACCATTCTCAATATCGACCACCAGTTCTAGTGCAAGGTTCGAACCACCTCAAAGGAAGAATTAAAATTAGCCACAGCAATAGAAGAAACGCGACTGCCAGTATGTGTTTTATCAACCAACATCCTGTAGTCGTTTTGTTTGACTTTGGATCATCACATTCTTTCATGAGTAAGCATTTGCACGAAGGCCTAAAATAGAGTTCCTGGAATTAGGGTATGGTTATCGTATCAGCCCGTTGGTGCGGGTATCTTAACCAATCAGATGGTTAAGCGTGCTTCTCTAGTATTGGAGATAAGAGCTTAAAGTTAATTTGATAGTTATGCCAAGTTTGTCTTGGAAGTTATCCTTGGTATGAATTGGATGAAGGATCGTCAAGTTGTGATTGATACTGGAAATAGAACTGTACCTTGACAAACCCCGATGGTTCTGGCACTTTCCAAGTACGCCTAGCGCCGAGAGCGGATCGGGCCAAGCGGACATACTCGATTCAAGCTTTTCTGCCCATGACACTTCAGTTGTTATGAGTTTTCTGATGTTTTGCCTGAGGAGTTACCTGGGTTACCGCCTGATAGGGAGATTGAGTTTGCAATCGACCTCATGTCTGGGACAGCACCTATATCCAATAGATCATACCGTATGACTCCCAATGAGTTAGCAGAGTTGAAGAAGTAGTTGTTTAAGCTTTCCAAGTAGGATTTCCTTAGACCAAGCACTTCTGAGTGGGGTTGTCCTGCACTGTTTATGGAGAAGAAAGATCAATCTTTAGACTGTGTGTGCGACCGCTCAACACAGTAACAGTCAAGCCCAAGTACCCTCTGCCGAGAATTGATATCCTGTTTGATCAGTTGTCTAAAGCAAAAGTGTTTTCTAAAATTGACTTGAGATCAGGGTATCATCAGATCAAGATTCATCCGTCAGATGTGCATAAGACTGCTTTCGTCACTAGATATGGGTTGTACGAGTATCTTGTTATGTCTTTTGGCTTAACAAATGCTCCTGCATTATGAATTCAGTCTTTATACCTGAATTGAATAAGTTTGTGATTATATTCTTGGATGACATTTTAATCTGTTCTGCAAATGAAAGAAGAACATGCCGACATCTGAGAGTTGTGCTTACCAGATTAAGAGAACATAAGTTGTATGCCCAGTTCAGTAAATACAAGTTCTGGTTAAGGAAGTCGCTTTCCTTGGCCATATCATTTCTGAAAAATGGTATATCAGTCAACCCGTCGAAGGTACAGGAAGTTATGGATTGGCTGCCGCCTACGTCTGTGCATGAAGTTTGGAGTCTTCTTGGAATGGCAGGGTATTATCACCGTTTCATTCCAGATTTCTCTAAGATTTCCAAGCCAATGACAAGTCTGCTACAGAAGGAAAATAGGTTTATCTAGACAGAGACATGTGTGATAGCCTTTTTGCACCTTGCGAGAATTGCTAACCACTGCCCCTGTTTCGGTACAGCCGGATAGTGAGAAGTCTTTTGATATGCTTTGCGATGCATCAAAGATCAGTTTGGGATATGTGTTGATGCAAGATTGTCGAGTCATTGCTTATACTTTACGTCAGTTGAGAAAACATGAAGTCAACTATCCTACGCATGATTTGGAGTTAGCTGCAGTTGTGCATACCTTGAAGATATGGGGGCATTATCTGCTGGGAAATACGTGCCATATCTACATTAATCACAAGAGTCTTAAATATATCTTTACTTAGCCTGAACTCAACATGAGACAGCAAAGATGGTTAGAGTTGATCAAGGACTACAACTTGCAAGTGCACTATCATCCTGGCAAAACAAACCTTGTTGCAGACGTTTTGAATCGTAAGTCACATTATCATGCTGTGAAACCATGGTTGGAAGAGAAGTTCAATTGATGCATCCTATGGTCCTACATAATATCCAAGTTCGGTGTTCTCTCGATCAACAGATTATTAAAAGCCAAAAGACCGATCCTGGCATCTACCACCTTAAAGAAAAGATGAAAAAGGAATCAATTCCGTACTTCAGACTAGATGACAATGGTGTACTTTGGTTCGACACTCGCCTTGTAAATCGAAGGATCGAGAACTCAAGAATAAGATAATGGATAAGGCTCACCTTTCCAAGCTATCCATTCACCCTGGAAGCAAACAAGATGTATCATGATCTAAGATCTCGGTATTGGTGGACCAAGATGAAGAAAGAGGTAGCAGCGTATGTGACTCGATGAGATAATTGTTGCCGTGTCAAGGCCATTCACATGAAGCCAGCAGGTTTACTGAAACCCCTACCAGTTTTCGCTTGGAAGTGGGATGATATCAGTATGGATTTTATCACAGGTTTACCAACTACACAGAAAGAGAATGACTCCACCTGGGTGATCGTCGATCGTCTTACAAAGTCGGCTCACTTCTTACCTGTCAAGACAACCTATAGACCACCTCAATATGCTGACCTCTACATTGAAAAGATTGTCCATTTACATGGGGTACCCAAGACCATTGTATCTAATAGAAGATCGCAGTTCACTGCTCACTTTTGGACCCATTTGCATGAAGGAATGGGAACTAAGTTGTTGCATAGCACCGCTTATCATCCTCGGACTTCAGGTCAGAACTGAAAGACTTAATCAAGTTCTTGAAGATATGTTGAGAGCCTGTGTGTTATCTGCAAAAGGATCTTGGGAGTCTTGGCTACCTTTGGCCGAGTTCTCCTATAACCACAGTTATCAATAAAGTATCAAGATGGCACTATTTAAAGCTTGTATGGAAGAAAGTGTAGAGCTCCATTAAATTGGGTCGAAGCGGGAGAAAGGAGATACTACGGTATTAACTTTGTTCCCGAAGCTGAAGAGAAAGTTCGAACCATCCAAGAACATATGAAGGCTACACAGTCCCGACAAAAGAGTTATGTGACAATAGAAGAAGACCTTTGATGTTTGAAGTAGGTAGCTATGTCTATCTGAGAGTCTCACCGATAAAGGGTACACAAAGGTTTGGAGCGACGAGGAAGCTTGCACTAAGATATGTGGGTCCATACAAGATTCTCGAAGGAAGAGGTGAAGTTGCTTACAAGTTATAGTTATCCGAGTCAATGAGTTTTATCTTTTCGATCTTTCACGTCTCTCCATTGAAGAAATGTTTACGTGTGCCCGAAGAAAGAGTTGATGAACAAGAGTTAAGGCTAGCATCTGACCTGGTCTATAAAGAAGAACCTGTGAGAATTATGGATAGCAAGGAAAGAATCACTCAGAATCGCTTAGTGTGCACTTACAAGGTTGTGTGGAGCTACCATGATGATCGAGATGCATCATGGGAAACTGAGGATTATCGGAAGGAAGCATACCCTGAATTCCATAAAACCTGGTCAGTAAACCCAAATCTCGGGACGAGATTTCTTTAAGGGGGAAGGGCTGTAACACCCTAGGTGTCAAGCATGCATTAGTCACATCATTAAATAATCATAAGCATCATTATCATAAGCATAAGCCTTAAGTGTTGCATCTTAAGCACCATCATGTTGCATTTATGTCATTTCTATGTTGCAAATGCTTGCTACGATTGTGATCATGTGTGATTAATACAAGTGATTGATGTTTGCTCACTAAACTCACCTAGACATGCTTAGGACTGAAATTGAAGTAAGGTTGATGTTCATCATCATGTCTAGTTTTGTTTCTAAGTGTTGGAAATCTAAAATCTACCTTTTCAAATAGTAACTTTGACCTGAATGTAAATAGATGATAGAAGTTTTGCATGTCGATGAACCTTAAATAAAAGTTGTAGTTTAGCTTCTAATGAACAAAAGTTGTTTAGTGACCTTGACCTCGTTTGGTGCATAGCATGGAGTTTTAGTAGCTCGAAAATCAGCAAAACCTACGTTTTGGAGCTCGAAATTTTGGCCAAGTCCTTAATTGGACTGAACCTGTTTTCAGTTTCAAAGTAGCTATGTTTGGAGCTCCGTAGTTCCTAATCCTGGCCGATTTTGTTAATGCTTCTTTAAGCAAAGTTGTAGTCCTCATATAGCTCTACAACATGGTGGAACTGGTTTGGGTTTTTGCTGCTTAATTTGGAAGATTATAGGAGAGGAAAAAGGTGTTTTCAGTCAGTTGTTTTCAGCTTTTTTTTGAATCAGCAGTTGCTGCTGTAGTGGCCGACCAGCAGCAGCTCTTGGCCGCCCGGTGGCACCCGTACGTCGGACCTGGCCCTACGGCGTGGCAGGGGAAAAGCGTGGAGGTGCCCTGCGGCTCTCCCACTCTCTCCCATTCCATCCCCTTCCTCGCTGCTCCCTCCCCCTCTCTGTTCTCTTTCAGAGCAGGCAGCAAGAGCACAGCCACCATTGCCGGCCGAAATTTGAGCACACCACCGCGCCACTCTTCGATTCCTCTTGCACAAAGCTTCGCCATGACCCCTGCCATAGCCCCAACTTAGCTGAGCTGCTCGTCGTCCACAGGTGAGGGCCCTTGGGCCGGTGCCGCCACCATGGCCGCCATGAACGCCGAGCTGGAGCTCGTGCGTGACTGCCATGGTTCGGTTCTCTTCGCATGCTGCTCGTCTCTCTCGTCTAGGTAGGCACTAGGGTCGCCGGAGCCATAGCAGCCGAGCCACGGCCAACGCCGACGGCGAGCGCCGTCGAACAGCACCGCCGCCATCGTACAGACCGAGCTCGAGCCGCCCCTCTCACAGCCGCCCTTCTTCAGTTGCGAAAATCGTTCGGTGACCTATCCCGATGGATGCGTCTCGACGAGAGGAATCCATTGGTGGTGGTCCCGTCGCCGGAAAGCTCGACGGCGTCGAGCTATCGCCGGTCAAAGCACCGCCCCTGTTCGTCCATATGACTGGTGGGGTCGGGTTTGACCTCGGGCTCGCATGTCGGCTGCCTGGGTGCAGCAGACCAGGTGCGCATAGCAAAAGTAGGGTTTTAGGATTTGATTTTCGTTTATCTTTTTCAGATTTGTGCTGATCTTGTAAAATTCATATCTTGAGCTAGGAGTGTCCAAATCAGTTGGTTTTAGTTGCATTAGTTTTATTTTGGAGAGCTCTATCTGATAAAAATATGAAACTTGCTGTTCTATTTAGTTTAGTCTGCTGTATAATTACCTTTTGTTAAATGCTTTCCAAACTTGTAAAATGTGAAACTGAGGCTACAAGTGTACAAAAATTATGATTCCAGTTTTGTTAGCTTCATATTGTCATGCTCTAACTAGGAAAAGTAATGTTCATGCAGTTTGTACCTGTCCTCTGTGATGTATTTATTTATCTTGCTTATATGCTAGTTTTCTTGTGAAATTAAGTATGGTTAAAATATGACTTATTTATATATGAAAATTTTATAGGCAGTTCTTGTCTGTGTATGATTTGCTAGAAAAATATAAAATCTGTTGCTTAACACTTTTCATAGTACAAAGTATTTTCATGCGCATTTCTGTCCTGTTGCTTGTTATTTTTGTGTAGATTAAGTTACTCAATAGTTTGAGCTGAAATTTTTATGCTAGCTTCCAGTAAGCATGTTTAAGCTACTATAATTTTATTAGATTTTTTTCTGAGTACTATAGACATATGTTCCTGTTTAGGCCTTTGATTTATCATGCAATATCAATTGAAGTTAATATGGATTGGAGTAATCTTGATGGTTTTTGAGTGCTTTGAAATACATGTGATCTGCTGGCAATGGATTACAGTGTAGTATCATAGAAGTAAATGTTTGTCTTACATAACGTTCCTACACGCTTGTGCACTTGAATTGCTATGTGCATGTATACACATGCCTTGCTTTATGTTTTCTCTAGTTAGTAGAGAAGAGTTATGCACATACTTAGTAAAATGAAATAGAATATTAGTAGAGGGGAGATATGCACCTACTCTGTCAGATAAAATGTTAATCACATTCATTCATGAGCATCATACGTTGTGCATTCATTATCCTTATACATGCGCATCGCATCATAAAGTTCTTGCAGAGGAATTCCCGTAATAGTGCCCTGAGCCAAGGAGGAGATCCAAGAGTGCTAGATCTCAAGCCATGCGTTTTGGGGAAAGGCAAGCCCCGGAGCATTTTCCTTACCTATGCTTTCTAACAGTCTAATTATGCTTTATGATTGTTGCATTAAGTATAGGAGTTGTGTGACACCGTTGATGCATTATATCCTTGATTTACCATTGATTATCCCACCTTGATACACCCTGCTAGTCTAGGGCGAGTAAACTGCTTAGCTTGCTTAGACGGTAGAAGTCGGGTGATTTCCTGTCATCCGCGAGATAGGTGGTTATCTATAATTGATGGAAAAGCTTATGTTGATATCATCCGGTTGATGGTTATGGTGGTGATAAATGGAGACCGGACGGAGTCTTGTGGGGTTGTTGGACCATAGTGACTCCATCCGTGTCGATTAAGGACCGCACCGTTGTTGTACCCCAAGTCATGTTGAACGCATGCCTCATGTTTAGTCGGGCGGATAAGTCGTTCCGACCGCGAAGCCCAACACTATCCGGGCGGTTCTCGATCCGTTCGCACCGTATTGGAGATGGATGGGGGACCACGGGGCGCCGAAGAGTAAGTCCGAGGTCCGGCGTGGTGGCTAAAGGCGGTCGGGCGGTCCCCTGCACGGTGGTTCTATGCGAGTCCCGCGTGCTTGTCTTCCCTGGATACGTGCCATGGTGATGCGTAGCTCACTTTAGCGGGTGAGTGTGGTTTGCATGAGGAATACCCCCCGAGCTCGTAGTAATCGATTCGAATCGCCATCGTTCTGGACGGTGAACACTTGACTTGAGCCGCACCATCGTAGTAATGATTATGGAATGTGGTTAATGATGATGATGGGTTAAGCCGATGAATATGATTATGGATACTACTTGCTTGCTTAATCATGATTAATATACTATAATGAGGCATAGTACGTGTGTTCACTTAGCATAAATAGGAATGATTAAGCTGAGCTATTAATTAAAAGGTTACTACCGCTTTTCCATAAAAAGAGTCAAGCTATCCCCGATAAAGCCCTGTCATACTCCTTGGAGTCTTTTCCTTTTGAGTAAGTCGGGTAAGTCTAGCCGAGTACCTTCTCGTACTCGGGGTTTTTCCCGCTTGTTGTTTGTGCAGATGGCCATACCTACCACGGGTATTGCGAGACACGCTTATCAAGTGGATTAAGCACCAAAAGGGCAATGGTCGTTCTTACTACTCTTCCCACTTGCTTTTGTGGATTGACTATCGAAGCGGCAATCGTATCAAACTTAAGTTGTGTGTGTGGGTTGAGCTTTAAAACTATTTTGTTTCCGCTTCTTGGATTTAAAGAACTTGGTTTGTAATAACTTTATTTCCGCTCGATGTTGTTGAACTATTTGCGAAATATTATAACATGCGAATGGTGACGCTAAACTTTATGCGATCTTGGTTGATAATATTTGGTTTGAAATCCTTCGAGATTTCCGGACTACCGGGTTTATAACGGCTTAAGTGTGACAATTGCTTGCTTAGCGGCGATTTTTCACTTATGCTTTTATAAATTGGTCGGTTCTGTTACACCAGCCGCCCCTTTCCCCGACGTGCACATGCCGCCCAACGCCGCCACTCCCTCGCCATCGCCACCGCTAGCCCAACCACCATTCTCACCATGCTGTTACGCTATGTATCGTGCACATCTCTTGGCAAACAACGGTTCCTTTCTTAACATCCGGATGCCGATGGCTTACTTTGGTTACTCGTGGGGAACTTCCTTGCCACGACCCGAAAGATCGAAACAATCCTGACGGTGATCTGCTGCATCTTTCATTACTTGGCGGTGTTCGAGCTCGTCTTCTTTTTTGAAGCCACGAGCTCTTCTTTAGGACATGCTTAATTTGTCCGCGGCATCCCCGTCCATCCCCGTGCGAACTGCCCTTGTCCGGGTGCCGGACTGTCGGCTGCGGCGGCGTCGGAATATGGCAGGTCGGTGGCATCGCGCGCTCCGTCACCACGCAGCAGCGTCGTTACGTGCATCGGGACAGTATTGGGGGGGCCCACCACGTCGCGGAGGGCGGAGAGGGAGGAGGAGGAGCAGGAAGGGAGGCCGCCCACGGCTGCCGGGAGGAGGAGCCGGAGCTCCAGATGGGGCCGGGAGGCAAGGCGAGGGGCCGGGGCCGGCCCAGCGCCCTTGGCCTGCCGCGTGGCGCGGCTGGCGTGGTGCGCCCCGCCCCGCGCCGGAGAGCCCGCCCGGCGTCGCGCTCGCCCTTGTAGCGGGCCCGTGGCGCGTCGCGCCAGCCTTCGCCGCGGCCGGCCACCGTCCCGCGCCCGTAGCGGCGACCGCCCGTAACTGCCCACGCTGCCCCCGCGCCCGCTTCGCCCAGCGGTCGGCGTTGCAGCCGCCCCCGCCCGCGCCGGGCCGCCGGCGTCAGCGCCTCGCCCCGCGTAGCCGTCCGTGGCGGCGTCGCGACCAGCGCCTCGCCATGGCCCGCGAGCGCCCCGCGCCATGTGGCGTAATGCCATGCGGCAGCGGCCATGCGTCGCGCTCGCCCTGGCGGCGTCCGGCGCCGTTGCGGCGCCGGCCGGCAGCCAGCCGCCGTCGCGTGGGCGCCTCCGCCCCGTCAGTGCTGCCCCGTGCGGGAGGGAGGAGGGGGGAGGTGACAGGCCGGCCGAGGAGGAGAAGAGAGAGAGAGTGTGGGGAAGGGGAGGGGGTGATTTGATTATTATAAAAAGCCGACAGAGTGGACCCCCCGGCCCAGATAAAGGATGATATAGAGTGATATGGATGGGTGCGGGAGAAGATGTTATAGAGGTGAGAATCTTGCTGACCAGGACGGAATATTCCTTTTGGAGTATGGATTTGGAGGATGAAGAATGCGGATAGCCTTAGCAGGAATTCAGATTCAATAAGAAATCTGAAATGGGGCAATGCAGCACGACCCTGAAATGGGGCAGCAACAGCAATGCACTCGTATGAAAGCGTCTTCGAGGGGGCCCACGTCAGCGAACAATCCACCCATACTAGCGACGAAAAGCCGGCAGATTCCAGCGCCCGCCCGTCCCAGTCCACCGCACGAAGACGCAGCCACACTAAATTAAAAAATCAAAGCCCGACGAGATATTCGTCTCCACCTCCTCCCTCCCCCTTCCGCCCGCCGAAACCCTAGCCCGCCTCGCCGCCGGCGATGGGCGCTGCATGATCGGTGCGCCCCCTTGGAACCGCCTGCCTGCTGGCGTCGCCAAGCCCGCCGCCGCGGCTGCTGTCGTCGTAGCGGCGCTCGCGTCCTCCTTCCTCGCCCTCCCGCGCCCACGCGCCGCCGCCCCGCCCCCCGCGGGATCCGGGCCCCTCATGTCGAAGGCCAGGGTCTACACCGACGTCAACGTCCTGCGCCCCAAGGAGTACTGGGACTACGAGGCGCTCACCGTCCAATGGGGGTAAGCGCTTACGTCACGTCACATTCTGACACCGCTTGACACAGTTTGCACGTTCGAGCTTAAGCTTCGGTTGATTGACTCCTCTGTATCTCGGTGCCGGGGATTGGGTTGGATCGTTAGTATTGGCTGGCTTGCTTGCTGCTTTTGGATCATCTTGGCTAGACTAAATGCCCTGGTTGAGCAGCATGACCTTTTCATCTGGGTACAGCTAAGGTTGTATGAATGTTCATTAGGAGCAGAAGATCCTAATTGATGCAATATCACAATAGGCCCCATATTTTCAAAACTGTGAATTATACCCCACCTTATAGCTGCAACATTTACCCAGATTTTTTCAGTATCGATCCTGTACTGGTGGCATGGTGTTTATATCTATCAGGACAGTTTAATTATTTTAGCTATTTTTCCTGGTTGGTTAAGGTGTATCCGTGTATGTTCCTTTCAGTCCTTGTTATGATTTACTGTTATCGGGTCTGTTATCGGGTCTTGGTAAGTTTTTCCCCTTTTTATCGATCTGGTGTAGGTAACCTTCTGGTAACTTGTTTATAGAAACTGATATGAAAGTTCGTTAGATCTGAGTTGTAGTTTGGGATTCATTTTAGTTATAGGATTAGGCTAAATAGTTCCTTGTTCTTCAAGGTTATATTATTGTGTATTGACCTGCAAAAAAGTGTGTATTAAATGTAACAGCAACTTTAAACCTTTTCTTTTAAGAATTAAGGCACAACTGAACTCTCAACAAATTGAGAGTATGAAGCATGTCGATCATTAAACATGCTAATTCCAGTAACTAAATCTTTGTGGATGTCCCCAATTAATGCTGCAACACCTTAAGCAAGTACCAAAAACATGTAGCTCATTGTCTCTTTTCTACTGGAGATCATCTACACACTATGGCATTGAGACCAAGAAAGTGAACTGTTTTTCTCTTGGTACAGAACTTTATTTGAGCATGTAATGAGTTATACTTCTTCGAAATGGTTTTTCTAGTTTGCGGTGATGGTGAAGTATTAGTATCTTGATAAAAACCTTAAGAGCTGGCTAATTATTGGCTGTCTTCTTCCTTCTGGTACTCGTGAACTATAGAAAAAATCAATTGCATTTTCAGTAATTTCTATTTCAGCACTTTTAGTTTTGAATGCAGGTCTTATTGATGGAACTTGCACGGACAGTACAGATTCAATTTCTGTTCTCCAAACTCTAATAATGGTCATTTAAATCCATTTTTTGTTCTGTTTAATTCTTGTATTAATATTTCTGGAACACTCAATATTTCCAGAGCATCTTTTAGTACATTACAAGTTCTTTATGTCTTTCCATGTAATGTTTTACTAACCATTATGTACCTCTTTGACCAGTGAGCAGGATGACTATGAAGTTGTCAGGAAAGTTGGAAGAGGAAAATATAGTGAGGTCTTTGAAGGCATCAATGTTAACAATAATGAGAAATGCATCATTAAGATCCTTAAGCCTGTCAAGAAAAAGAAGGTACTTGAAGGAATATGCTGGCTGTTCTTTGCAATATTTTTCCATCCACATTCAGTTTTGTAGTGAACTCACTGTTTTGATGATAGGAGTTGAGTGTCAAAGAGTTACTGCTTATGAAAATAGTCATTTTCATGGTGGGTCTCTTAACATACCCTTCATATGCTTTGGCAGATCAAAAGGGAGATCAAAATACTTCAGAATCTCTGTGGAGGTCCAAACATTGTAAAGTTGCTTGATATTGTCAGAGATCAGCATTCAAAGACTCCTAGTTTGATATTTGAATTCGTCAACAACACAGACTTCAAAGTTTTGTACCCCACGTTGACGGATTATGACATCCGCTACTACATATACGAGCTACTCAAGGTTACGATTGCCATCCGAATTATTTGACACATTGACATTTAGGCATTACATTATCTTTCCTGTGGAAATAGTTTCAAGTAGTTTCTTATTTGTTTAAGCCCCACTAGACACAGTTTGGATTAATCTGACTGCTTGAAATTCTTCCTCTCCCATTTCTCTGATCTTTGCACTTGCATGTGTTATATGTCCCGTGATTTCTGAAAACACCATTTTATGGAGTTGTAAACTTGTTGCAATGCTGTTGCCACCAATATATTATTGATAAGCTTGAATTACTGTATAAGAATCTGAGTATCTGATTCACTATTTCATGTTTCTAATGTTTTTCTTCTGAAAAATAGTTTTTTTTAACATACTCACACTTTCGTCTTGAAGATCTGCTTTATTTTGAATATGAAGTGAGAACACCAATGTATAAGAATCTTATCTTGTAGCTCTTCTGCATGTTCTAAAAAAGATAGAGCACCAATGTGCTCTAGATCTTGTGTCTGTCTGTCCTTATTTCAACCTACTAGCTATGTGATAATCATTTCGTTTAATTCCAGGCTCTAGATTACTGCCATTCACAAGGTATCATGCATCGAGATGTCAAGCCCCATAATGTAATGATAGATCATGAGCTTCGAAAACTTCGATTGATAGACTGGGGCTTAGCTGAGTTCTACCATCCAGGCAAGGAATATAATGTCCGGGTTGCATCGAGGTAGCTTGAGACACGATGGACCAGCTTGTTTACCTATGCTTTTCTTAATCGTACTTAAATTGAATTTCGTTATTCTAATCACTTAGGCTAGGCCCTGTTTGGAATGTGGGAAATTGTTCCTGTTCCTACTTTTTTTTGGGTGAATTCTGGCGTTCCAAATAGGCCCTTACAATTTTCAAACATAGCAAGTTAAGTGCTGAACAGGTTTAGTTTGCATTTTTTTTTTCTGTTTGGATGTTGATCTTCTGTTATTCTAGAGTCTAGGATTAACATAGCAGAGAGATTCAATTGATTTGAGTCACTTTTATATGATTGTAATCCTGAAAGCTAAGCAATAAAGTTAATGAATAGAAATAAGCAAATCAAGTGAACGGCATAAAAGCCCACAATAATTTCTGTGAATACTTCTACGCTAACATGCTATCCTTAAGCGCTGCAATTTTTTGTATAAGTAACAAATCACATCTAATTCTCAATATTAGTCCATGCTTTCTTTTTGACATCTGACCTGGGCATATTGTTCCACTTTGATTCAGGTATTTCAAGGGACCAGAACTCCTTGTTGATTTACAAGACTATGATTATTCTTTGGACATGTGGAGTCTTGGTTGCATGTTTGCTGGAATGGTATGTACAATTGTAAAAATGCTCTCCCTAGCCTAATACTGTCGGGCACAGTGGGGATTGACATTTTGTCAGTGCTTCAGTGGTTTTTTACGTATATATGTTTGTTGACTGGTGGCTGCAGATATTTCGCAAGGAACCATTCTTTTATGGCCATGACAACCATGATCAACTTGTGAAGATCGCAAAAAGGTAAATGTTAGTTTGATTGTTCATTCCACATGTTTCTGGGATAAAGTAGATGCTGTAGTATGAACCTTAGTATGCAACTCGTGGTTTGACTGTTTTTAGAACTAAGAAGGATTCAAATTATGCATTTGTCTTTGATGTTACGCTCTGTTGTTTTGCTATTACAAGTATCATCGTTTCTTAGAAGTTGATGTTCTGTAAGAAAGTATGCTCACTTTTTAAATCTGAAACTGCACCATATTAAAGCAACAGAATAGCGTACTTATGTTAGCAAAATTATGTGTTCGGTATGTTTGCAGGTTTATGTGTTCCGTATGTGATTTATATGATATATAGTTATCCATACCAGAGTTGGATAAAGCTTATGGAACAACCCGTCATCATCATGCAAATGAATTCAGTTAAAGTTCTGTAGCAGATAAACGTTACAGCACCAGATCAACTCCTACTCTATCTCAACATAAAACATGCCAGTGGCACTGACCTGATTTTAATCATTGTCGGACTTAAAACTTTGAATCAAACTCATAACCCAGTCAGACATGCATGTTTACAGCCGCCAGTAACTGGTCTCAGTCATCATTTTATGTGTACTTAGACTATGAATAACTGAAAAACCCTCAGGAAGTTCTAAAGACCTTGCCGTATTTGTTTATTCAAGGGTTGTGCTTTAATATATGCAGTGATAAGCATGAGACATTAAACACATTACTGTCTGGTGCAGTATTCAATTCTTGTCACCTTCCCATTATTTTTCAGGTCCTTGGAACAGATGGGCTGAATGCTTATTTGAACAAGTACCACATTGAGCTGGACCCTCAACTTGAAGCTCTTGTTGGAAGGTAAATTTCCATGTTTTGAGATGTTAGATCCTTTTATTTAGATGGATTTTAACCATTCTATGTAATGTTGTATGCAGGCATAGTAGAAAACCCTGGTCGAAGTTCATCAATGCTGATAACCAACATCTAGTATCACCTGAGGTTTGTTATTAGCTCCTAGTACTTCTGTTGTTTCTACTGCAAATGGCTGTTGCTCAGTATGATTCTGTGTATGTCTGTAGGCCATAGATTTTCTCGATAAGCTCCTGCGCTATGATCACCAAGATAGGCTCACGGCACGTGAAGCTATGGTAAGCCAGACAGATAAGCTACCTTTGCAGATAACAAGTGTTACTTATTTAGATCTGTAACACTGCACACTATCACACCCTGTTGCATTATAATTGATTAACTGAAAATGCTGTCATTTCGTAACTTGCAGTAATTTTATCTTGCAGCCCCATTCTCGTTTTATGTGTTTAAGCTGCATTTAATGTGTGTTCAGCAAAATATTCTGTACTTTGACATTTTAACCCAATATAATCTTGATGCCATTTGTACAAAAAAAATAGTGCGAGTAATATTTTGTACCACATCAATTTGCATGCATGGTACTAGATATTTGATGCAGTCTCTTCTGGTTTTCAATGAACGGTTTCGTATCTTCAAGTTTGAAAAGAATAAGGTTTTTTATATATATAAAGCTTGGATTTGTTGCATTAATGGTTCGACACATGAATAAATGTAGGCACATCCCTACTTCCTCCAAGTCAGAGCTGTGGAGAACAGTAGGACGAGACCACAATAATCATGGTTCTACAGCCTCAAAATGGAGTTGTTGCTAATTCCTGAACATCATAGGCTAAAACCATATTCAGTAAGCATCTCGCTCCAGGAATCTGGGCCATGACTCCATGGCAGTGAATCAAATAGTATGAGTCACATCATGTGGGCAACCTTGGCAGAGCTTTTTATTATTGTCTTTAATCTTGGGGTACTGTAGATTTAAACCTACAGGTTATGCTTGAATGCGATCAGATTCATATCGTCTCCTGTGACGGGATATGAAATTGTATGTGATCTTTAGACTAATTGAAAAGTACAATACAACTCTAAGCATACTGCTTGTATTCTGGTGTGCTATTATGTATGTATGATTCTTATTTATTTTGGGTGATAGTCATTAAGATGAAATACTTGTGTGCGGCTCACAGATGAAAATATGAGTTGCCTCTAATGAATGGTTGAACTCTAAAATGCATGTTCTATAATTTATAGAGTAAGAGCACCGTGGTCCTAGAACTTTATATCAACTTGTTTTGGTGGTGTCACATGGATCAGCAAGTCATTTAACTTCAATATCTTGGAACCTGAAACTGGTTATTTGTATCACTTGAGGCCCAAATACGAGCAAAGCAGCGTGCGTGGCCATGAGGTTTTCTACGTTTTTCTTAGGTATCTCGTGTAACCCGACACTGATAGATACATGTGTATACAACATTGATGCCATGCGTAAACATATCACTACTGATTAGGGAGGTTTGAACAATGAGCGAGCTCATTGTTATAGGTGCAAATTAATAGTTCGGAAACTTAAATAACATGATGTTTGGATCTCAAATGATTATATATGCAAATAATAGTTCAGGGACTTAAGTAACACTAGAGGTTTGAATTTCGAATGATTATATAGTATATGCATAGTTCAGGGACTTCTTTTTTCAAGACACGCTACACGCATATTTTTTCAATAAGAGGAGGAAGAAATTTGTTACAGCCTATTGGACATTCACCATCTAGTTGCCACTGCCAGCGTTTGCCAAGCAGAAAGGTCGAGTCTTTTCTCACACCGTAAACCAAACATGCTGAAAATCGAGTTGCCACTTGCCACCGTAAATCAAAACGTCGTAGTCTCATCATGTACCGATGGAACGGCATGGCACGGAAAAGGAAAGATATCATGGGATGCCACTTGCCCACTTGTAAACTGTAGCTCTATATATTGACACGATGCAAATAGATTGGTTACACTTTCCTTCCGTTGGTTCAACCGTCCACGGCAATTGAACAAATACTAAAGTATATGGTCAGTATATGTGCGCTTGATCTATTCTGGAGGGACACATGGCCCCTGAGCCCTTCGATTTCTACGCTACTATATGGTCTCTGATCCATTTTGTGGCGACCCATTTCTCGCCCTTGATGACGGGGCAGCTACCATGAAGTGAAGTCTGCGACAGCATGTACAAAAGCAAGTTAGAAGCATAAACTATCCAATGTCAGACTTGTCATTTGTAACTCGGTCTACATTGATTTCCATCGCAAACAAAATCTAACGTCTAGCTCGCAGTCTACATTGATTTCCATCGCAAACAAAATCTAACGTCTAGCTCGCAAAGAAAAGAATTTACTCCAAAATACTCCCTCCATTCCAAATTGTAAATAGTTCAAACTTTTTAAATTTTGCTACGTATTTAGAGAGCCAAATGACTTACAATTTGAAATAGAGGGACTATAAAAGTCTAGGTGCATAGCGAGAATAACTTATATTTGTGGACAGAGGTAGTATATATTCATATTCAAATAAAAGAACCACCGTGAGTTCTACTTCGTGTACACTTAGAGAACGGGAAACACAAGTACAGGGCCACTTTGATAGGCCAGCACGTACCCGATCAATGGTTCCATTTACCGTGAGGGAGTAAAACAAGAGTCCATCACCCTTCCTTGGTTTTACCTTTAGGCCAATGCACTTTTCATAGTCATAGCCTATATCCATATTCTCACCATTCTGTAAATCAGCACAGTTCTCATTACAATCTGCTATAAAAACACATACAAAAAATTTCTTGCACTCACCTCATATGGGAACATAGTTTCTCCCCCTTCTTCGACATCCGTGAGATAAAGCAAGAAAGATGCCACCTGGGAAATTGCATTTCAATAGCTCGTTAGTTACACAGTTTAATTGATGAATTTGAGACAAAAGCAAACACAAACCCAGTACTAAAATGTTTGTTATATCAGATGTAGGATTCCTGGAGGAAAAATGTTACTGATAATTGGCATTTTCTATTGCATTTGTTCTTGAAAGAGCCATAGTAATTCAGTTCGCACATCACAACAAATGCTAAAGTTAGCTTGGAGCAAGCAAATTGCTACATACCCTTTGACTTTTTTGTGGACCATACTGGGCTGGGTCAAATGCATCATAATGTGAAGCATACCTTTGTCCAATATTATACCGCAGGACATTAAATGGCTGCAACATACAGTAAAAGCAAATAGTTAATCAATGAAAACTTAAAAATGCTCATTTTTCATGCCCTTTTCTAATAGATTCTGAATGATCCCTAAAAGTGTCCTTTTCCAATGGGGTTACTCAAAACTTGCACTAAAGAATATAACATAGAATATAGCATCAATATATCGATATGATCTTCATTCCATGTAAAGGGAAAGCACAAAGTGTGGCAATAGATAAAGTTACTGCAAAGATTATATCTAAAACCACAGATATACTATAGAAACTTCCTGTTAAATCCTAATGAACAATAAGATTACTTTCAAAGTTATATTTGTATATGTTGAAGATAATACTGCCATATTTTTTATTAAGTGACACTTCATATGCCAGTACCAAATCAGGAAACTACCAAAGCTGCAAAAACTTATACTTGAAGTGAAATCCAGTATGCCATGAATGCATTTTACTTTAGCAGCCAAAGCATGATACCTTGATAGCACTTAGCACAAACGATAAATTAACATGGATTATAACTTTTGCTTTTTAAGTTGCGCCTATATTGTTTAATATTTCTTTTTCTCCCTACAGATCACTATATCCCTTGTTATTTTTTACTATAACTATTGAGTTGGCTTGTTTCCCAGTGTGCTGGTTCTCATCAGCACAAAAAAAAAAAAAAAATGTTCAAAGAAAAGAGAACAGGGGGAAAAAAAATTGTTCAAAGAAAAGAGAACAGGGGGGAAAAAAAAGAGAAAGGGGCACATGTAGATTCCTAGAGCTAATCAACTCTAAGACCAAACTGGAATAATTAAACCATAAAATATGTTATACAATTGCAAATATCATGTAGTACCTCCCCATGATTTCTGGGTATCATGGTAGCCCTTGCAATCTTCTTCTCGATTTCTGCAAGGGTTCCAGTTGGGTCTTCATTAGCACTGAGGAATGTTCCTGAACTGTTTGGCATAAGGATCCATCAGTTCAATGAGACTCAGATAATGCCACAAGCTAGTTATTTTCATGATTGTGTGTGGAAGACATATTGGGTACAAAAATGTCTGAAAATGTAGTTCATGAAAACTCTAATGTATAATAATCCAACACATGCTCCTAAAAATAGGCAGTTCTGAGATGGTATTGTTCATTGCAGCATAAGTACAACAGTAACAAATGTGGACTTATTTGTCAACCAATTTGGTTATTCCTTTACTGCACTTTTGGAATTTAAGGTTACCTTGTCCTGATTCCTTTTGTACTCTCCGCGGTTTCTCCTTTCCTCAGGGCTAATGTTGATGGCTTAAGTCTCTCCTTTGCAGTTTTTACTATATTGTCACACTGTTCTGAAGTCGCAAATTGCGGAAAGTACAAAGCACGAGGCTGCCAGCTCAAAATCTGCTCAAGAGTTCAGAATACATTATTAAAGCAGCACAGGGGGTTTTCAGGAACATAATGACAAATGGAAAGGAAAAAAAAACCCAGCAATTTCTAGTGAAGCTGAGGTTATGCTGTATTATATAACAGAAGAAATACAATTAAAGATATTACTGAATTCTAAACCTGCAAACAAATAGTGCTAGAATGTAGGATACACAGCCACATGTGCTAAATGTGCTAAACGTGAGATGCATATCTCAGTGTCATGAGTCATGGTGAGAAATCTAGGGGTGTATCAATTGTTCAAACAATATCAAATCAACATATCCATTCTATACCGAAAAAATTATCCTCGATATGCCAATACTCTGCAGAATCATTCGATACATAAACACAATAAAATCTGAAGATGCTATATCCATTCATGGCAGCAACTGTTCTTGAGTAATAGGAACCTACATTAACTGCAGGATGGCAGAAACAGAGATACAACTGTGACTGGTGAGGGTAGCACGAAAGTCCAACAGCACTCACACCTCCTGCATTTTCCTCTTATGTCAGGAAGCCGCTATTTGAAATCCCAATCAATGTTCCCAACACGCAAGACCACGAGACCACGAAAATTGCATGCTCTCGGCTGACCCCCCCAAACTCTGCCACAATCATATGCTGGGCGTCACAGCAAAACTGTTGCCCATAATGTACAGTCAAAATTGGGGAAACATTATTGCACTGACAAATTAGTTTCACACCAAAGTGCATCGCTGCATGACTTCACATCGAACGTCCAACAGACGAATCGTGCCAACGGAGGAATGTGGCCACCTAATAAGACAGGTTCATTCATTCACAAGCTAGCGTAGAATTCACGAAGCACTCGTGCTCACACCAATGCCCGTCACGCCGAATGTTTGACAAAACAATGGGCAAGCGAAAACGGGACAACCGCTCCTCGCGGAGATGGAACCGGAACGAGACATCACCTGGTATGGGATCAAGGACGGCGCAGCCTCGCCGGACTCGCCGTAAGGCATCTCGGGCCACGCCGTCTCCAGCAGCCGCTCCCTCGGCACCGGCATGTCCGCCTCCTCCGGATCCTGCGCCGCACCGCAGCCAGCCCACCCAGATCAGGAGAGGCGCTACGAGGAAGCTACGAATCGGAGCATGGCACGGGGCTCGCCGTCGCGTACCTGGGTGAAGAGCAGCGAGCCGAAGAAGCCGGCGAGGAAGAAGAGGGAGCAGGAGAAGAGCACCACGGGAAGCCGCAGCCGCGTTCGCATCAGACCCGCGCCGCCGGCACCTCCGCCGGTGGCCCGGATGACGCCACCTCCCTTCATTTCGCGCGCTGGACGGAGACGAGGACGATCCGGCGACGAGAGGAGAGGTTGGTTGGTTGCTCGCGTCGCGTCACACGGCCTCACGGGAGAGGCGGGTCTTCTCCGAATCTCTGAATGGGGGAGTGTTTATTTGTTCGTCGTCAGGTGTCCGAGCACTGACGGGTGGGACCGAATACTCGATTGGAGGGCCCGGCCGGCGCGCGACGTCACGTGCCTGGAAAGTACTCCTACACGCAGTCCAGTTACGGTGGGCCCAGGCACAATCGTCGACGCGAGGGCCACGCAAGTCTACAACTGCTGCTGCTGCGTCTCGTACTTGCTTCACAGACACACAGTTGAGAGTGGAATAGATTTGTTCTCTTTTCCTTTTGCGAAATGGAATAGTAGTAGGAAAAGTTAAAGATTAAAGATGCAGTGTGAAAAAAATATTGAGTTACTAAATCCTTAGAGCCCCGTGCCATGGAATAGATTAATCTACCAGCTACCGCTATCGCCTTCCTATCCTTCACTTTTTTTTTTCTTATTTATGACGAAATGGAATAGATTAATGATTAATCTACCGCCACCTCAGCCATTTATTAGTGTGCGGTACAGAATCATTTCATCAAAATTAATAAAGTAGGCAGTGGCGGAGCTAGAGAAAATTCGAGAGGGGTGCGTTAGCCTTATGGGTGCATAGACTTTTATCGTATGGGTGCGTATATGGTGAAAAATGGAACATAATCACAGTTTTTCTGATTTTTTCTGGGTGCGGCCGCACCCTCTACCATGAACATAGATCCACCCATGAAAGTAGGATGAACCCAAGATGAAACACCTCATAAATGAAGAGAGGGAAAAAAAAAAAACTCACAATACTCATAAAACTTGATGTTTTAGATATAGACAGTCTTCAAAATCTAACTTTATCTATTATTTTTATTAAAATATATAAAAAACAAAAAATAAAATTACTTTTATAAAAATAGATTTCCATGTGAATCTATACATATAAGTTCTACCTTTTTAAACTAATATTTTAAAAGTTATTAATAGTTTATATTCTCAATGTTGGATCTAAATTTTGTCCAAAACATTAAGTTTTATAGGTATGGAGGGAGTATTCTATTTTCAACACCCAAGAGTCTTAAAAACAGGAACATGAAACAGACATGAAACTTTCACTGAAACCACTCGAGTACGGGTGTCCGATTCAGCGGTCATGTGGGGCGAGACACCA
This sequence comes from Chrysopogon serrulatus, assembly GCA_015844335.1. Taxonomy (NCBI): domain Eukaryota; kingdom Viridiplantae; phylum Streptophyta; class Magnoliopsida; order Poales; family Poaceae; genus Chrysopogon; species Chrysopogon serrulatus. The sequence continues at coordinate 32,916 of JADLZL010003071.1, forward strand.
AATACCATTTGGAATCCGACATTGGCATGTCTATGGGTAACTGAGTACCATCAGAACTAGCTCATACAAACCAGGCCCAAAATTACAGCAGTGCTAATGAACAAATATAAGATCAACTGACATTCTGACAATGCATGGTTAGCAAGACTGATAACTGACTAATAGGTCATAATCAGAAGGTTTCAGTTGTTCAAATGTTTACAAAGGAAAGGCTTCAACTACATCAATCATGTTCGCTTGTGTTATTAGCCAGGCTTATCGGCCGTTCGAATAGTATTTTTCTCTCACACCAAATTAGCTGACTTGTCTTATCAGCCTGCTTACGTGACTAGCCGAACACCCCGAAATGAGATCTTTATAAAAAAATAAGTTTCTTGTTTCACTATTTTCTTTCCCCTCCCTCCTGTATTTTTGTCACGTCCAGTCCATTACTCAATTCTCATGTAGGGTTCCTCGAAGCAGTATTAAAAGGCCCATATGTTCTTGCTTCCCAAAGCCGTAGCTAACACATTGTTGGACGTATAGCGCAGCTTGGTAACAGATCAAACAGACCTGTGGCTGCAGACTTGCAGACAAGAAATGCAGATAGTTAAAATTAAGAGTACACGGTTTAAATCGACCGAAGAATATATTCACAGACATAGTCACCATAAACAAGCATAGGTACGCAACTCATAAAAAAAGGCACGCGCAAATCAATAATCAATCTATCTGCAGGATAGTTCCAAACTAGACCTTTCTGAGACAAGACACAGCTGCAGGTATAGAATGACTCACTTTTCAAAATAGATAATGCCCTATTAAGTCATTCGTGTAAAGGGCTAACAACCACCCCTCAAACAAGTACCAGATAACATGAAAGTAGTCCTGAACTTGAACCGTACATAGCACATTACCTGAAAACGGGATGCCAGCTAGGCAACAACATTTCCTATATTATATGCCCAAATTTAGCAGGTGCAACCTCCTCCTTATTGATCCAATGTAATATCAATATGAATTGGTTCTTCACAGTTCACATACTCTCTTAGGCTGCACATTGCAACAGAATTTTTAGATGACAGAGCACGGTTCTTATAAACATATACCAGATGTCCAAAATGGTGGATACCACCATCTTTGTGTAAGTTGCATGCCACTGTTAGCTAAGAAATATGCATAAACTGAAGTCAAAGACAATGTAATGTAAGGTTTTAGCTATCTTACCAACAGTGCCAGATAACTTATCGCAAGCTCTGCAAATCCTGCTATCATGATGCTCATCAAACGGGCAGAACAGTCAACAGTCTCAGAAAGATGTCCTTAATCAGCTATCATATCAAGCAAGAACATTATTTTCTAAGTATACAGTGGCATACTGAAAAGCAGCTGCTCAACAGAACCAGCAAGGGACACCAGTACACCACAGGTTCAGTCTAATTGTTAAAGCAAGACAATGGATTTCCCCCAGACAATTAATGTCATAGTGTCCTCATGTCAATCCCCTTGTCCCCATTAACAATTTTTTTGAACAGCTGACGAATACGAGATAAGGGCAATTGCAGGAAACTAGTCACATTCCATTGTCTTCTTCCAGCATCCTCAAGATCCAAAGATCTGTAAGCCAGAGCAGCAAGATACATTGCTGGATGCAATCTCCTGCAGTTTCAGATTGAAGATCTGAGCTAACAAGTATTGTGGATCTTGTGCACATCAACCAAACAAGCCAATTTTAGTCAGTAAACACTTGTGAGACTTACTTTTCAGAATGTTCGTTGAAACCATCCCACTGTCTTTGAGATGGAATTGTCCTCCCTTTCTTGTCTCTCCCAAATGTTTCGATATACCATCCACCAGTATCATGCATGTAGCAACGAGGCTCAAAAAGCCAATACCTACAAAAGAGGAGTAACATAAGAGGATTGGTTGTTGTTGCCTTCAACAATGATATTTGGCATGTCTTTCGTCCTGAAATGAATTTGTATCAGATGCAATTTAGCATGCATTACTTGCTGGGTTACTTCAAGACTAGGGAAAACTAAGGGGGTTGTTTTTCATGGTTCAGAATACTACTTCTGATTAATCTATTACTCAATTATACATATTTTTTCAAATGACAAGGACATCCTCTCTGGTCCTATAACAAGGAAGACTCGGATCATAGGTCATTTTGCTTTCACTTAATAGAACGGTAGATTTAGAAAGGCCAAAGATTTACTTCCATATTCCTACCAATCATATATGTAGCTGAACAAAACATGGTCTTCCGGGGCATTTATACTTCTGTATAGTAATGCGAGGCAGCATTAGATCTTCTAAATTGTTTAGCCTAAAGGTTTCAAATATAAGGCTTGTGCTTACACCATTGCCTCATCAGCATTTCAATCATGTTTTGAATGACTGATTTGTGTGGTTCAATTGATACAGAAAAATATATACATATACAGCATGAGTGCAACATGGGCACACAAGCAGCATAGTAAATTATGCATACCTGCTAGGTGGCAATCGAGCCCTACTACATCGACACTCACAGGGTGAAACTTTATCTCCAACCTGATACCAGTGCATGTGTTTAACCTGTGCAACATATGCGTGCAGCCAACATTCAATACTAAAGAAGACCAAAGGTTACTGTTGCACATCATGCAGTCATATAACAAAAGGCACTAGCAAACTTTGTAGAAAACCCAATGTGTATACTATAGGAATGATTTCAAAGTTCATACCATCAATGTCCGGTGCTTCATAATGACATGTGTCTTTATGCCGTGACCATCATAGACACAGCAAGATCCTTCCTCGCCATTGGTGGCTAACCCAGTAATTGTGCCTAGGAGAAGATTCCCTTGCGTTAAATCAGATAGTTCTGCATTTGGAACAAGATACACATGAATGTGATCTTCCACATCCAATTTGTCAAGGCAATTGCATTTGGGGCTCCTAGTCGCAGTAGCAACTAATTTCCCAAATATCCGCAACTCAATATCCTTGAAGGCATCTGATGAAGGAATACCATTTTCATGCCGCATCTCTTGCTTGTTCATATCAACAGGATTCATAGATGTTGAATCCTTATTCACATTTCTTGAAACATTCGGATTAAATTCATCAGAACATCTAAAACCAGAGGGTGCCAGTTTTTCACGACAAACATCTGACAGCTCTTTGACACTATCAGCTACACTAACAATACCAAACAGATCACGGCCTGATACAAGGTGTAACAGCTCAGAGGTTTCATACACGGACCTCTCCTCAGCTTCAAAGCAATCAGGAAGGACGTCCATGGACTCGACATCAGGGCCATAGTATGCAGCATGGATTGCTGTGTACAGTTCGCTTTCGAGCCTATCAAAATAGCCAGAGCCAGTGGCAACCCTTTTCTTGGTAACTATGTCATCAATGGTAAGCCTATACCATTTCAGCCATTCAACAACATTGCTCTCTCGAGGTATCACAATGCCTGAACCTGTACCGCTTGGATAGACAAACTGAGATGGCCTGGGATGTTTCTGCACAACTCGCCTCTGCGATCGCAGGTAGCTATCATAGTGGGCCCTTCTCTGTGAATCTGATAAAATCTGCAATACAAAAGCCTGCTAATTAGAGCTGGAGCAAAAAAATTTTCACCCAAGTATGCGAACACAAATCGATAGCATCCTCAATAATGCAGCCTCAGACAATTGTTCATCGCTTCACTCATAATCACTAATCAGTGGGTTCATGGTAAAATTAGAATGCCCATGATCGGAGAAAAAGTCTGTCAGCTTTGGACTCAGATTCGGTGAGTCACAACGTAACTTTTGGCCCCCTATCTACCATTCAAATGGGATCTATTGGCTCAGATGAGTCCTCACGGGCTGGGCCACAAGGACACAGCTCCAGCAGTAGCACTGTACGCTGCACTGCCGCTGCCCTCCAGCGAGGCAGGGACGTCCGCCCGCCGCCGCTCCTCCCGCGCTGGCGCTGCATGCAGTCCTCGCGCGCCGCGGACCGCCGCTGCTCCTCCTGTGCCGCACACAACCCTCTCATTGCTCACGCCGCCGTAAATTTATCCGTCCAGCGCACCATTGTAGTCCTCCGGCGCCTCCCGGAGGGGCCGGAACTCGCCCCGGCCAGGAGAAGATGGAGCTCTTGCCGGACAGTAACGATGGAGTTCGGGCGCAGGCTCCATGGTCCATGGATGAACTCTGAAGCACTACACTGACCTGGAGATCTTTGCTGCCATGAAGGAGATGAGCCCATGGTTCATGTGAATAGCTTTTGTATAGAAATCACTTATTGTAAATATGGCTGATTGATCTATTCTATATAAATATATAATGAAATCAAGAGATCTTATGTTGAACTTTTGACGTATTAAAATCTGGAAATGAAAATGCAAGATTTTGTTTTGCTGATGTCTCCTTGGTGTTTGTTTAGACTTTAGACAAAGTAGATATTCAGTGATACATTGAGTACTCCCTCCGTCTCTAAATGACTGTCACTTCGCTTCCCGAGAACCAAATGCCGACAATTTTAATAAATAATAAATATTATTAATTAGTATCCTAATTAGTATCATCGGAAAGATCTTTGAGTCTAGTTTTTAACAAAATTATTTGAAGCTGTAAATATTGCCCGTATTTTCTACAAATCAAATCAAACTTATGGCATGCATCCTACGGCGACAATTATTTAGAGACGGAGGGAGTACATGTTTAGCCCCAGTTTTTCACTGATGGCAAAAATATATCAGACTTGCACACAAACAAAGCCATTTTCAAAATAGATCAAGCACACTGGAGATTTGCCTTTCACAATGCTCAAATTTTTCTTGTCAGATTCTGTCAAAAGGAAGAACTTTACTACACAATGGATATAGCACATGATTGCAGATTGGGACTCGCAAAAAAAAAGAGTGCAGATTTGCATTTTCTGATCAAGCAAAGCATCTGCTGTAAACAATACATAACACATAGATCAAACATAACAATTCTAAAGCAATAAATAAGTTAGTGTATCTGAACTCCATGTGCTAAACTGCCTGAACAATCTGAACTATACTGAACTATCTGAAAGAACTACTCACAACCCTATAAGCTGAAGTTTGTATTTTTCAGATTCATTTTTAATATTGCAAATCACACATGCACATCCACGAACTGCTAGTACTAGTTGGATTTCAGGTGAAATGAAAAATGGTGCTCCTCGATGATGTCCCTGCAGCTATAGTGCTCCTGGAAGGCGTTACTATGGAGGATGCTGGTCTGCTGAGTGCTCCTCGTCCTCGACGCGGCTTGGCTCTTCAGATCGATTGCAGGAACGGCTTCACTCCTCCAGCCTCCAGGCAGTGGGTGGCGCAGCTTAGGGGAGACCGGCGTGGCGGCCGGCGCGGCGCGTGGGAGACCGACGCAGCAGGCGGCCCGGCGCGGCGCGCGGGAGACCGACGCGGCGGCCGGCGGGCAGCGCAGCGCAGCGCACGGGAGACCAGCACAATGCGTGCGCAGATGAGCAGCCGCTCCCGCAGTCCCGCTCCTGTCTATTTCCATGGGGAAAAGCTAAAAGATTGTTGAGAGCCATCGGATTCTCTTTGAACGGTCGATTGAGGGCCGAAAGTTACGTTGTGACTTGCCAGAGGCAAGTCACTGAATCTGAGTCCAGTTTAATTATACCTCGTAGGCGGCGAGGATCTGAAGGAACCGTCGGGAACCAGCAGCCGCGGCGACGTCTGGGTGGGTCTCCTTGGCTAGGCGATGGAAGGAAGCCTTGATCTCGGCGCTGGAACTGGACTCCCTAACCCCGAGGACCTCGTAGGCGCTCTTCCCCGCGAGCTCGTCGTCCGCTGGGGCGGAGGTGCTCGCCGGCCGGCCGCTCCACGCAAGGGGAGGAAGAGCCACCTCGCCGCCGCCGATGCGCGGGAGGAGGAATCGCCGGAGCTCCACGGCGCGAAGCGCCATGGCTGCTTCTGTAGTTCTGTGGAGTGGGCCCGAGTGACGTAGACACTGATGCAGCGGCCTTCCAATGCGGTGGACCTGTGGACTGTGGTGGATGGAGGAGGGCGACTGGGCGAGGGAGGGAGACGCCCTCAGAAGGCGATGACGTGGAGGCCTCAGACGCGCCTGGTTCCTTTACTCAGCTGTCTTCATGGGCCGGCCCAACTTTGGCCCCCTTTGGTAGAGCTCTCGCCTCTCGGGACAGCTTCGGGAGCTGTTTTTCGGCTTCTGCAACCAAAGAGGTTCAGGCGTAACAGCTCCAGCGTTGAATCCCCTGAAAACGCGCTGAGAGAGGCATGCGGGAGCAGGAGGAGCCAAAAAAACAGTAGCTCTCACCGGCTCCTTCTCCCTGCGATGAACAGTTGGACGTCGATGCCCTTGGATCCACACGCCCTCGATCTCCTCCGTCACGCGCTCGCGGCCACATCCGTTCGACCGAGGACCTTGCCGGCGGCAGGAGCGACGGCAATGGTAGGGTCGGGGCGCTGTTGAAGATCTGGAGGGAGGGCCGCCTGGCGCGGCCATGGGCGACGAGGCGGCGCTGAGGTGCGAGACGAAGGGGCGCGTGGGGGAGTGCGCGGTGCCGTCGTTGTCCAGTGGCGGGGCGTGGCCCTAAGTGCGAGGTCGCGGAGCGAGAAGAGGAGACGCGCGTTCGGCGATAGGATGTGCGTGCGGTGTTCGGAGGTAGAAGACGAGAGGGCCGCGTACTCGCGTGGATTTGGCCGCCAGCAACGGATAAGGTAGGAAAAAGAAAAAAGGAAAGGAAAAAGAGGCTTTTTTCCTTGTATGGCATTAAAAAGATGGTAATTTTATTGAAGGATCTAAAAAGTTCAATCTATTAGCAGAGTACAAGTTCGATGAAATTTTCTCTCCTTTTGTTTTCTGCCGTTTGAGCCCCCTGACATGTGGGTCCAGTCAGTGTAGATGTCCTAAATACCCTTTCATCTGTCTCTGTAGAGTGGGGCCAAGCCGTCAGCCTCCTCTCCACCTCCTCTTCTTCCCCCCACACTTGCGGCAGCCGCCGTGGCATGCGGTAGCGCAGGTGCAGCGCGGATGGGGGTGACGCTAAAGCAGAAGCGACCTGGCGCCATGGCGCGAAGGCTGACGGAGGATGGGCGCGGAGGCGAGGCCACGGCAGGCCCGGAGCGATGGGCCGGCGGGCAAGGCCGCGAAACGACGCTACAGAGGCTGGGCGGGGGCGCTTGGTTCATGGGGGCGGCGCGATGAGACAGTTTGAGGAGAGGGATGGCAGGAGGTTGAAGTTGACCTACGCAAGTGGGGTCTACTCGTCATTGACAGTGAAAGAAGGAGGTGGCGGGACCCGGCCGCCGTGGCTCGAGAAGGCAAAGGGCATTTAGGACTTTTTGCAACGTAGTTGACAACAGATTAAATAGAAAAGTAGACAGAATGGCTTGAGAGAAAAAAAAATTTCTTCGAACTTGTATGCGCCGATAGATTGAATTTTTTTAGGTCCTTCAGTGGAATTACCATTTTTAATGGCATACAAAGGAAAAGCCTCAAATATATACTCATTCGAGAATAAATGTGTACACAATCCAAGGTACAAAACTCAACTTAATGGGCAATAAATCTTTCATGGGTCATGGAAATGAGCTGCTTTACAACACTCAAAACGAACGAAAACAATAGAGTGGACTCACATCTCGAGATGGACCCAACATGGCAACATGTTGATAACATGAGATGTACACAAACATGTGTGCAAATGTTGAGGTATACAGTGCAGTATTCATCGCTCAAATCCGTTCAAATCATAATCCCAGGGGATCGCTAGAGGACAGGCAAAACATGACAAACTAAACAATGTTCTCTTTTTTTTTCTTTTTCCTCCTTTTTATTTGGTCCGACTCATGAAAAGTGCATATATCAGCCACCTTCCATCACCCGCACAGTCGTAAAAAGGCCAAATACTCTCGAAAAGGGCCTTCGAAAACGAAAACAACAAAAACATATAAAACAAAATGCTGTTGGAACCCCGGGAAAATGAGCTCTAGAAGAATCTCTCACTAAACATGGGACTCGTTTCCAGCCGTCGAAAAATGCGACAAATCGCTTCAGAAAAGCAGGACAATTCTCAGCCGTTGAAATTCGGGAGAAGGATACAAACTGACCCAACGGCACATGAACCACGCGCCCCCACGACGAGCCAGCGGGCGCTGACGTGGGCCCACCGACCAGTGCCACAGCACGTGCACTGGCCACCGTCGCATGGACACTTCACGCACTTTGCAGTTGCAGCGGCGGTGGCACGGCAACGGAGAGGAGAGGATTTTTCAAAAAAAAAAAAAAACGGAGAGGAGAGGATATTTTACCCCTCGATTTCGTCCAGTCGTCCGCATCCCGAAGACCCGAACAACTCCAGTGCGAACAGTCCAGTCATCACTGATCGCATCGCGCGAACACTCCAGTGCTCCACTGCACGCGGCCAAGCGCAGCAATGGCGACGACCGCCTCGCCGCCGCCGCAGCTCGCCACCGCCTCCCGCCCTCACTCCTCCGCCTCCGGCGGTGGCGGCGTGGGCGGGGTTCTCCTCGCGGGCGGTTCCGGAGGTGGGGTCGCGCCGGGTCGGGGTCGAGGGCGGATGCAGCGGCGGGTGTCGGCGCGCAGCGTGGCGAGCGATCGGGACGTGCAGGGCCCCGTCTCGCCCGTCGAAGGTACGTGGCTGCGTCCCCCCCTGCCGGTCCCGGCGCCTTGGGTGAGGTTTGGGTAGAGGGTAGCATTGTAGCAACGCGGTTCGAAGTGCTGTTGATTGATGCCATGCGGGTGTGTGATCCTTGTGCCATGCGGTGCGTGCTCTTGTGGGTTGCGAATCCGTGTCGCGGAACCGTCGTGAATTGCTGATGCGGCCACGCGGGTGGGTTAACTGGGGCAATGTTGTTGTATGCGAGCATTGCCCGTCTTAATTTTTTTAAGACGTTTGCCGAATTTGCAAATAAACTTATAAACGTTTTTCAGAATTCAGTAAATCTGGGACTGTTCTAGCGGCCCTGCACGGTTGCACCGAACAGTCCAACACCATGTGTATAACTGCAAGTTCGAAGGATTATTTTCCTGGTGGATTGAGAACTCTAATTTGTTTGTGGTATATGGTAACTAGCAGAGCTGTATTCATATATTAAGGCAATTAGGCTTCCTTTCTTCTGAAGGTATCTGAATTGTGATTCAAGGGCAAGTGAATCAGACCATAAAAAAAAGAATCAACCGGTTGGTGCAGAATATTCTGTTATTTAGCTGGCGCAGCTGCAAAAAAGTACGGAACACCTTGCCCTTAAACTTCAACAATACATATATTGTTGCAAGCGATAGAAATGTATGTGCCATATGCAGGTGGCTGTCCAATGATTTTCACACAATTACAACTGCTTCTATGGATTTTCCCTTAGTTGAGAATGTAAATTACATACCGTGCAGGTAAAACTCAAGATCCTAAAATCATGTCTTGCAATACAGGGCTTCCAAGTGTGCTAAACTCCATCGGCTCATCTGCCATTGCATCAAACATCAAGCACCACACAGAGTTCACTCTATTGTTCTCTCGAGAGCACTTCGCTCCCCTGAAGGCTTACCATGCAACTGCTAAAAGTGTTCTTGATGCGCTGCTGATAAACTGGAATGCGACATATGACTACTACAGCAAAATGAATGTAAAACAAGCATATTACCTGTCCATGGAGTTTTTACAGGTCACGCAACCGTCTTGTCTAACCTCACTATTAGTATTTTTCTAACCGCGTCCTGATGTTAATTGGTCATTGCTGTTTTCTATAATGTAGGGAAGGGCTCTCACAAATGCTATTGGCAATCTAGAGATAATTGGTGAATATGCAGAAGCATTAAAACAACTTGGACAAAACCTAGAGGATGTTGCTAGCCAGGTATGGTTTCTTTAGAGTTGGTTTTTAGTACCAGTATGGTTTCTTTAGAGTTGGTTTTTAGTACCAAAACTTCACCACACATTTTGATTATCCCAGATACCCAATAAAAAACTCATTTTATTATCAAATCCCATTTTCTATCATTTAGTTTGTGCTCTTCATGTAGTTTTTGCCACGGGTTAATCTATGAAATTTTGGCTATATAATACTTTTTGATGCCTAAACTGCTCTGAAGTTAGAAATGCTAAGGTTTGGATGATGCTGTACTTGCTATGAAACAGGAACCAGATTCTGCCCTGGGCAATGGTGGCTTAGGCCGCCTGGCTTCTTGTTTTTTGGATTCTTTGGCAACATTAAATTATCCAGCATGGACTTCACTATAAATATGGCCTCTTTAAGCAGATCATAACAAAGGATGGTCAGGAGGAGATTGCTGAGAATTGGCTTGAGATACCAATATGCCTTCTTATTTTGCAACTAGGCAACTATTAATGATCTGCCAGTTGTCTTCTTATGCCAATAATGCTTGCATTTAAATTTTCCAGATGGGATATCCTTGGAATGTTGTAAGAAATGATGTCTCTTATACTGTGAAATTCTATGGTAAAGTGGTCGAAGGCACTGATGGTAGGAAGCACTGGATTGGAGGAGAAAATATCAAGGCCGTGGCACATGATTGTCCCTATTCCTGGCTACAAAACTAGAACTACTAATAATCTGCGTCTATGGTCAACAACGGTACCAGCACAAGATTTCAACTTGGGAGCTTTTAATTCTGGAGATCAAGGCATATGAAGCTCATCTAAATGCTGAAAAGGTTTAGAACTGAATCTATCAGTATTGCTCATCTGCATAAATCCAAAACACCTGGCAAAAATATGATTCCTGATTCCAGTACGCGATAACCTATGTTTTCTGTCTTTATACTTGGGTTATTAGACTTGTCCTTGCACCTTTGGTAACTTCATATTATATTTTTAGTTTACAATTCATATGTTGTGGTAATATACACAGTTGTGACTTGATATTACTTACAACAGGAGTTATTATTCCTAAATTATGTCTGATTTACTGCTTTTCTCATCATGCTAGGTATGCCACATATTGTATCCTGGAGATGAATCACTAGAGGGGAAAGTTCTCTGCTTGAAGCAACAGTATACATTGTGTTCAGCCTCACTACAGGACATCATTGCTCGTTTTGAGAGTAGAGCTGGTGAGTCTCTCAACTGGGAGGACTTCCCCTCCAAAGTTGCAGTGCAGATGAATGACACTCATCCCACACTATGCATTCCCAAGCTAATGAGAATACTGATGGATTTTAAGCTGGAGTGAGGCATGGAGAATTACAGAAAGGTATTTACTGTGACAAAACATCTAATTGAAGTGTAATTAAGATCATAATATAATTTATTTAATGTTCTCCTTGTTATAATTAACTTATTATATTTCCTCATTTATCATACAATCCGTGCTAATTTCCTAATCATTTCCAGAACCATGGCATACACTAACCATACAGTGCTTCCTGAAGCTCTAGAGATGTGGAGCTTGGACATAATGCAGAAACTTTTACCTCGACATGTTGAGGTCATAGAAACAATTGATGAGGAGGTATTAGATGTGCAGAAAGTGCTTATGCAATTTATTTCTTGATCTATGAGTTGACTTATGCTTTTCTCTATCCTTGATTGAAACAGCTGATAAACAACATAGTCTCAAAGTATGGAACCACAGACACTGAACTTTTAAAAAAGAAGCTGAAAGAAATGAGGATTCTGGATAATGTTGACCTTCCAGCTTCTATTTCCCAACTATTTGTTAAACCTAAAGAAAAAAGGAATCTCCTGCTAAGTCAAAGCAAAAGATACTTGTTAAATCTCTGGAGACTATTGCTGAGGATGAGGAGAAAACTGATTTGGAAGAAGAGGAGGCAGAAGTTCTATCTGAGATAGAGGAGGAAAAACTTGAACCTGAAGAAGTAGAGGCAGAAGAAGAGATTCTGAGGATGAGTTAGATCCATTTGTAAAATCTGATCCCAAGTTACCAAGAGTTGTCCAAATCGCAAACCTCTGTGTTGTTGGTGGGCATTCAGTAAATGGTGTAGCTGAAATTCACAGTGAAATTATGAAGCAGGATGTGTTCAACAGCTTTTATGAGGTATTAATACGACAATCTGAATCTCATGTCTCCATTTTTCTTATATAATAATTTGGGCAAATGCCATTCATCATCTGTTCTGTTTCTTTGGCAGATGTGGCCAACTAAATTCCAGAATAAAACAAATGGAGTGACTCCCAGGCGTTGGATCCAGTTTTTTAATCCTGAATTAAGTGCATTAATTTCAAAGTGGATTGGTTCTGATGACTGGGTGCTTAATACAGACAAACTTGCAGAACTGAAGAAGGTATATCCATTCCGGTAGTCTATTTTTTCAGTTTGTCACTGACTTACATTTTACTCTTTAAGTTTCCTTGTTACCTGTGCTTTATTTTTATAGTAACATCAGCTAATCATGTAACAGTTTGCCGATAATGAAGATCTGCATTCAAAGTGACGGGCTGCTAAAAAGGCCAACAAAATGAAGGTCATTTCTCTTATAAGGAAGAAGACAGGATATATTGTCAGTCCAGATGCAATGTTTGATGTGCAGGTATATTTTGTAACAGAACATCACTACATCAGGACAGCCATATGGACTGGTGGTAAAGTTCATGATGACATGGTTGTAGTGCTTCGAGTCATTAGTTGAAGACTGAACTTGCATGAAAAATAGCTAGTTCCTTATAGGTTTGCTCATTCTTATCAGAAAACATATGCAATTTGTTGATTGACTTGGGATTTCTCATCTGGATCCCTTTAGGTGAAAAGGATACATGAATATAAGCGGCAACTGCTAAATATCCTTGGAATTGTCTACCGCTACAAGAAGATGAAAGAAATGAGTGCAGAAGAAAGAGCGAAGAGCTTTGTTCCAAGGGTATGCATATTCGGTGGGAAAGAATTTGCCACATATATACAGGAAAAAAGGATCGTTAAATTTATCACAGGTGTCGTAGCTACCGTAAACCATGATTCAGACATTGGAGATCTGTTGAAGGTAATTTCGTCTCTTCTTAATATCAATTGCCATATTAATTTCGATCTTCTGGTAACGGCAATATGACTTCAACTAATTATCTTGCTGCTATCAAAAAGTAACACCTATTGTTATGTTCATGCTTGTAAAGCTCTTGAATTGTACACACCCTCAATTAGACAACCAATGATCATTGGGTTGACTATTAAAACTTCTGAGGCTTTTTGTTTGTTGTCCAGGTCGTATTTGTTCCAGACTATAATGTTAGTGTTGCTGAGGCGTTAATTCCTGCCATTGAAATGTCACAGCATATCAGGTAATAATGTAGCTGCCGCTGTTTTTTTTCCCCCCCGATAGGACATGTGCTTTTGTTAAACTCATTATCTATTCAGTACTCTGCTGGAATGGAAGCTAGTGGGACCAGTAACATGAAGTTTGCAATGAACGGTTCCATTCTTATTGGAACTTTAGATTCACAAGGCTCCAGCATACAAATTTTTGCACTATACTGCTGTCGATTTCCCTGGGTTGTGATACCATCATTTTGTGAATCTGGGGTAGATGTACAATATTTGTTCATTCGTTAGTAGTTACTCATCACAATATGCTCACTGCATCTCTGTCGGGTAGTTTGAGCCCAGTCGATGTTTGGCTGTGGCTAGCGTTACATTGATCAGTTCTTTTGAGTCAGCATCCTGGACGACCAGCTCTAGGTTCAGAGAAAAGGACATTTAGATTCCATGAACAGGGTTGTACGAGATACAATGCTTGTTGTTGTTGTTCGAAAACGTAACAAGATGTAAAGATTGCCACTGAATTAACTGCTTGGTGGTGTTGTAAGTTGCAACAATCTATACAGATTCAGCGAATGGACTTTCTCTGTGTAAATTGTGTGCAAACAGCAAAAGAGTTTCCAATGTGTATTTTGCTCTCATTTGAGCCGTTCTAAACTTCTGATCTTAAATTTGCACCAGATAAACTAAGTATTGTACCACATGAACCTTCGGAAATGCGCATGACACGATCATTTGGATGCATGGTGATATTCAGTTGTCAGATTAAATCCTGGTTGTACAGGACTCAGGGCGACTGATAGGGAACACTTGGTACGATTGGGATCACATATTATCACTGTAGCTCAAATAGCGTTTGCACAGTAGTTCCGCACAAGGCACACAATCAAACACCCCCAAGCTTGAATTGGCACAATTACCGCAATATCAGTTTGCCCGAACACCGATAAAAATCTCGACAGCGACACCTCGTTAATTAATCACCTACCCCCGCGCTCGACCCGCGAATAAAACAACGCGGCAGCACCACACTCACCACTCCTCAGTCCCCAGCAGCTGCAGCAGCACGCCGCTACAAAGGCAGCAGCACGAGCACAAGCAAAGCAAACCCTCGCTCAGCTAGCTAGCGAGCTTGCTATCCAAGCCAGTGACAAGTGACAAAGATCGTGCCGCCGCAGCTGCTAGCAAGCAAGCTACTATGGTGCTAACGGATCGATCGATCGATCGGATCGCATCGTCGGAGCTAGCTGCCCATGGCTGGCGCCGCCGGCGACAGATCGGAGGACGTCGGCGCCGATTGCTGGCCGTTCAGTGGCGCCGACGCCACCTTCACGGAGTACTCGTCCGTTTTCACGGAGCTCGGCTGGCCGGGCGGCCTAGCAGGCGGGGAGCTCCCGGTGCTGGATCTGCCCGAAGCCGCAACCGCACCGCTGCCCGCGCAGCTGTCCATGGAGCCGTTGGAGGACCCGGCGCCCGCCAGGTCGGGCGACGCCGGCGCGTCGTCGAGCTCGAGCGGGGACGGGGATGGCGATGGCGACGGCGCTGCACCAGGGATCGACGACGACGATCGCAAGGCGGCGCCGGCCGCCGAAGCAGTGTAAGTGCATGCATGCAAGGTAGCTTCTGCACCTAAGGGTAAGGTAGCATACGCCGACACTTGGCCGCGCTTGGCTTGGCTCGCCGGTGAGTGGCAGGGCTGTAATTTCGGTGCACCGAAAGCGAGCGAGGCCTCCGCGACGCGTTTCTTCTGCTCGTCGGAGCGACGCGAGCGCGGCCGGGGTCGGAGCGGGAGGGGCAATCTCGTCAAATACCGTCGGCGTGTCGACGCAGATCCGCGATTTGCGTGCGCCGATTGTTCAAGTTTCACGCGGTTTCCTTTGTTTCCCCCCCTCGTCTATCTATCTACTCTCCCCTTTTTTATTATATACAATATGCTGCTGCATTCCGTAGATTATCGTCGTCGAGAAGATGCTGCTCAACTGTCAAGATCCACTAGAGGTCAATTGCTTCTTCTACCCTATGACTAAAAGATATATCATGCTATATCAGTCATTAAACAACAGCATAGTACATTTACTTTTCCATAATAGTTTCGATGTGTTCTATACATATCAAAGATTGAAGATCCTAAACAGCAGGGGAAGGGCAATGGATGCCCAGTCTCTTTAGGCCAGCAGCAAAAAAAAATATGTTCACATCAATATGGGTCATTCTAGCCTTTACATTCTTTGTGCATACTCCCTCCGTCCCATGGAGTTTGTCGTTGGAAAACCGTGCCCCCCCTCACAAACACGTTTCCCGGGCGACGTTCTCAATGGGACGGAGGGAGTACCATAATAGGCCCACAAAAATATGTTCCTAGTGTAGAAAAAAAAAATTCAAACCCCACACGCACAGATAAAACGAACCTGAATATTGCCACCGCATCCACTAGAACTTAACTCTCCATACTTTTTTTCCCCCAAAAGCCTTTACCACTACATACAAAATACTTGCTGGTAAACTAGCTTCATCGGTAGTTAATGTAAGTACCTTAATAGTAAAAATAAAACAGCAGTTCAAAATGACAATCATTAGTGCCACAAATGTTTTATAATATCGAAATTTCTATCTATCAGTCGACTGTTTTATTTCTCTGCCGTCGGTCATTTTCTTCTGTTTGTGTCATTGGCTGGCATTTCTTCCGTGGGCTTGCATCCTTCGGCCCAATTTTATTAGTTGGGTACGTGCGCGTGTTAATGGGAAGGCGGAAGGACTCCGTCGTGTTATCGGCTTTCAATCTATAATCCCCATCTAATTGTTTTTTTTGAAATCCACGCTTCGTTCTGACTCCTTTTGTCTACGGAATCAATTTCTCTTGGTGCCTCTCTCTTCCTTCTCTCAAAATATCCCAGCTGACTCCTGTCCCTCTTGTGCGTCCCTATTCATCTTCCAGATGCAGGAGATGTGATGCTGCTGGTAGTAGCGGCCTAGCGGGAGCACCTGATGCTTGCTGGTAGTAGCGGGAGCACCTCTGCTCTAACACATCTCGCCTCCTTCAAACCAACTGGAGGAGAGCCTGTTCAGGGTGCGTGTGTGGTGGGTGGGGTGGGGCGTAGCATCTCTCTGTTTTTTTTGTTTTTTTTCTATTGATCAGTCATCTCCTCCAAAGCTTTTTGGTGTATGAGCTCATTACTGTATTGTTGCAGCAACGAAGGAACTCTTCCCTTACCCTAATCCTTTTTAGGTTAATTCTTCTTCGTTCGATTCTGTCTGTTATCTGAATGAATTGTTTTCATGTTCCCCTTGTGCAGGAATTGTTTCCGTCATTTTGTTATTCAGTTTTCTATTGTTTTGGCGGTTGATTCTGCAGGTGTTTGGTCTTGATTCGCTAAATTATGCAGATATTTTCAACACTATGTTATGCCTTCTTAATCTCTCCTGAAGCATGCAGAACATCTGTTGGTCAAATCCCTAATTTGTGTGATCCATAGTGTGGGTAGTTTTGAGGCTATTATTAATTTTTGTTTATTTTTGGGCTGTACGATCTGGTTTGCCTGGATATGTTCAAAAATCCTCTCCAGTCACATGCTTTTAGGAATGGCTATTTTATGACTATTGTGGCGTTTTCAGTAGATTCAATAGAGTTTCAGTTATCTAGTTTGCATGCCCACTGAATATTTTGACCCCAAGCGTTTCCTTGAATTTACTTAACTAAGGATCAGAAGACTTGGATGTCCAGTGCTACGGATGGCATCTAGGCGAATTGCTTTGCGTAGTTCTAATTAGCATGTAGCAGTGATTGTTCAGGTTTGAGATTATTTAGACTTTAGTTTTAGGCTAAGTAATGTTATCTTATTTATTAACTTGAGTCATTTTTAGTTTTCTCCTTTTTCATTATGTTCTTATGTCTAGTACTTTTCAGGTTGAGTGTGCAATTAATAGGATATTTTCAGTCTTGAATTTCTTTTTAGCTTCAATAATTTCAGCTTCAGTCATTTCAGTTTCTTTTATTATATATTCAGTTTAGTTTCAGTTTCAGGATTGTTATCAGTTCAGTTTTTAGTTAACCTTAGTTTTTTTTTTTTTTTCAATTTTCAGTTCCATCATGATTATGTGCTAAATTTCAGTCTAAGTTGAGTTTTTAGCTTATAATTATTAGCTTTTAAGCATGCCCTGGTTCCATTAGTTTTTTAATTATTATTTTTGTTTGCTTTCAGTTTGAGTTTTGATATTCAGTTAGTCACGCACTTTGCATTCTTAGTTTAGTTTGCTTCTCAATATCTGTTTTCTTTTCATTTGGCTTTGAGTTTTTAGATTCAGTTTCTCATTTGCGTTCTTAGTTTAGTTTGCTTTCAATGTCTGTTTGCTTTCATTTTGCTTTAACTTTTTAGCTTATAATTATTAGCTTCTAAGCATGCCCTATTTCCATTAGTTTTTTCATTATTTATTTTTCTTTGCTTTCATTTTAAGTTAACTTTCATTTTGCTTTGAGTTTTTTTTTTTGAACTGTCACGGTGGAGAGAATCCCCACCTGAAATTGCTTTCAGTTTTTCGCTTATATTTATTGGAGGGTAATATGATTATGCTTGGCTGCTTGCATGCAGACACCGTGCATATTTGTTCCATTCAAGTCAACATGGCTGTTGGGGTGCTTAATTTTTTGTCCATGCATCTCAACATGACTGCTGGGGTACTCAACTGCTACATTCTGCTACATTATAATGCTCAGCAGTATAAGTTTTCATAACCTTCTTCAGTTTTTTTAATTGCAGCCAGATGCACGTTTTGTGTTTTTTAAGTCATTATGCACAAAGGTTCATTCTTCCAGATGCATGTTTTTTCAATTGCATGTTTTGACTTTGCGCATCCCTGTTTCCATTAGTTTGTTTAGCTTATTTGCAGTTTTAGTTCAGTTTAATTCCTAGAGAATTTATTTTCAGTTTTACTTAAGGTTCATTCTTCCAGAATTTAGGCTGAGTTAAGTATAGTAACCTGCATTAGAGTTAGAATGTAGGTTGAGTCAGTTCAGCTATCAATCTTTTTACCTTATGTTCAATCATGCTGTTATAGTTGGTTAGCGATAATGCATGTGTATATCATTCTAGCGACATTTCCTTCCAATTATCTCAGGCTCCTGAACCGCATTCTAAGATCCAGGGGATGGGGGGTCACTGCTTCTTGACCAAGTGAAAATTTGTCTAAGAGACATTGGCAGCTAATCGATGATTTTTATAAGACATTCCAACGCAACTGGTAGGATGAATAAAAGAAACAAAGCAGTTAATGCTGCTAAAGAACAGCCCGTTTGTTATTCATAGCAGTGACCATGAGGTACTTGCTGTTGTGTTATTCCTCATGCATATTCGACCTCTATAATCTGTTTTGGAGTTTGAATTTTCATTTTGCACAAGGTGCTGGTGTTGTGTTTTTGTTGGGTGTTCAATGGACAGTATTAGCATAATTTAACAATCTATTCAAAGATAAAGTCCATTGATGACAAGCAAAAAACATAGGATCTTTTATATAGTGGGAAAAAATTGTAAGGATGCATGTCTACAAGAGCTAGCTTTTGTACTGTAGGTCAGTCTAGTGTCTATGTGGTTTACTTGATTATAGGTCTTACACTACTGTATATAAGACCTGTATGAATACTTGCCATAGAGTACCAACTCGGTCTATTGAGCGGTTTTCTGTAGATTCAAACAACGTAATATCAAACTCATACACAGACGCAAAGATCGACTGTACATGCGGCAACGCGCGCGTACCATCCTAGTAGTCCGACTCCCGCAAGGGCACGCGCAATGTCGCCTCTTCCGCGCGGCTTGCTACGTCTTCCGCAAGGCCCAGCAAGGGCGATGACCCAGTCGGCGGCCCATCGAAAGCAGCCCGCCAGCACGTGCTCTCCTCTCCCTTTCTGTCTCTGCCACGCCCACCCGCGCTGACATAGTGTCCCCACTGTGTACAAGTCGCGCGCAGGTCTCCGGCTAATCAAGAGGGGTTATACCAATGTGAGACGCTATGTACACGTTTATGAAAGGAAACATGGGACGTGACGAGATCGCGAGCCCGTGAAAGATGATTATCTACGCGGGGTCGTCTTCAATACCGTTTTTGGCGAGATGAAGAAATGAAGTCTAATGCGACAACGAACCTTGATCGGATAAATTGCGTCATTTTAGACTAAAACGACTGATCGTCGAGAATGAGTATACTGCCCACCTTTATACGTGTCTTAGTTTAACTGGTCAGGGATTTCTATATAAGTAACGTGAGGCGGAGCTAAGCTATTACGAAGCACTGGCCGGTAAGACTAAGCACTCGATCACGAGCCAGCGAACATGGCTTCAAGTTCTTCAGTTGCCCTGCTGCTCGTGCTCGTCGTCGTCTGGGTAGCCGGTCCGACGTCGGCTCGGCTGGCGCCCCCTCCACCAGGGCCAGCCGCTCACCGCTGGTGGCGCGGGCAGGCGCCATGTACGCCGACTCCGGCGCCATGTACACCGCCGACTCGAGCCTCTCCACCGGTTCCGGCAACAAGCCGCCGGGCCTCCCTTCCGCCTCGCGTTGGTGCACAGCAGGAGGCTGTGCCCCTCCACCAGGGCCAGCCGCTCACCGTTGGCGCGGGCAGGCGCCATGTACGCCGACTCCGGCGCCATGTACACCGCCGACTCGAGCCTCTCCACCGGTTCCGGCAACAAGCCGCCGGGCCTCCCTTCCGCCTCGCGTTGGTGCACAGCAGGAGGCTGTGCCCCCTCCACCAGGGCCAGCCGCTCACCGTTGGCGCGGGCAGGCGCCATGTACGCCGACTCCGGCGCCTCCCCCACCGGTTCCGGCAAGACGGCCGCCTGGCATGTCTCCATCACCAGCGGCGCAGCAGGAGGCTGCGCCCCGCCTCCACCGGAGCAAGGACCACACAGCGGGCGCGGGGCGCCGTCGCCGCCGACTCCGGTGCCGGCACCACATGGCTGGAAGGCCCCGCCGCCGCCTGCAGCAGCGCCACCAGATCGCAGGGGAAGAAAAGGACGCCAAAAACATAATCAAGATTATAGCGTATTTCTTGGGAGGCGGGGGTGGTTTCGTGCTTGGAGGATACGGGCTTGCGAAGCTTGCTGGTTACTTGTTCCGTTTAGCTGGTCGCATCCGCGCCAGAAGGAATGCAGCAGCCGGAGCTGGTCATGACGCAGCAGGGCACATCGACTTGGCGGGCGAGGCCCTGGGGTGCCGCCGCGCAGCTTGCAGATGAGGTGGCGGAGGCAATCCGGGAGGAGGTTTAGGTGAGATGTGTGTGCTTGTGAGGATTGTGGGTAAATAAAAAAAGTGTGGGAGAATTTGTTAGCTATATGGGCTGTCATGGGCTTGGAGGAGGTTTGGCTATATGGCTTGTGGAGTGGACATCAATCAATAATATTATTATTGTGTGGCATGAAATGTTGTGAAATGAAATAACAGGTCTTGCGCTATATAAGTTTCGCATGAGGAATTTATCAAAAAAAAAATGTTGTACATGAGAATATAAATTTTGCAATTTTTTAAAAAATTGTTCTTTTATTGTTATTTGGCAAGATAAATATTGTAATTTCCTCGGCCCGGGACCCACTTGTAAGAGGATAGTGTGGCGCAGGAGCTTTGCTAGTCTTCTTCAGTTCTTCAGCAGTTCAGCTTCAGCGCAGCCACAGATTACAACAGAATCCGCCGCCGCGCAAGGCATCCAAGATTTGTTCGTCCTTCGGAGTGTGGGGAATCGAAGCGACGAGAACGAAGCAATGAACGAGGCGGTGCAGGAGGCGAAGCTGCTGCGGCAGGTGAACGCGCTCATCGTGGCGCACCTGCGTAGCCAGAACCTCGGGCAGGCCGCAGCCGCCGTCGCTGCCGCCACCATGACCCCCATCTCCGCCGCCGAATCCGTCCCCGCCAATCAACTCCTACGTCTCGTGGCCAAGGTCCCCCCCCCCCCCCACACCCCCCTTCTTCCGGCCTAGGATTTATTCTGCACGGGCCTAAACCCTCACTATTGGTTCGCAGGGCCTCGCGGCGGAGCGCGGAGGAGGAGCCGCCGCTTCCGCATTCGATTCCGCCGGGTTCGGTGTGGTGGCGCAGCCGCACGGCTCCGGTGCCGTGGATTTCAGGCAAACCCAACCTTGCGCTCCCGTGGTGTTGCTTAGTGGCAGTAATGGGTGAGCAGTGTTGACGCCGGTGCTGTGTAGTATGCCTGATGTCAAGGGCTCATCCAAGAGCTTCCCCAAGCACGAGGCGAAGCATGTCTCTGACCATAAGGTGCGTATGATTCCAGTTTTCCCTTTCAAATGCACCACTAGAAACAATTTTTGTGTCAGTTTCCTGTTTATCTGAATATTTACTACCGTTATTGCACATTTTGCACTTATCACAGTACCATGATTATGTAAACAACTTGAGATTGATCAGCAGTAGATTTTACTGATGTTCATTGGCTTACCACTGTATTTTTCTGTAGAATGCTGCCCGGTGTGCAAAATTTAGTCCTGATGGAAAGTATTTTGCAACTGGGAGTGCTTGCAACTCACTATTGTTCTCTCTTGCAGGTTGCTAAAATTAAGCAGAGTATGGTAGGGGACTCCAAAGATGGCCCTGCCAGGCCTGTGATTCGCACATTTTATGATCACACACAGGTGAGCATGTATTGTTCATTTATGGTAGTTTATTTACTGCTCAAGGTCGTACGACTCATTTAAACACTTCCATAATATTGCTCCCGAGTTAGGTTTCCAGCAGTATTTTTTTCCTTGAATATGTGGGAGAGTTGCATATCATTGCATTATAGAAAGAATGCAATACATGGGTGGATCAAATCCACTGCCACCACACATATACACATTCTCAGCGCACGTTTAGCACACCGGATGCACACCTAGCATGTCCAGATTATAGATGGATATTTGCTTACCCGGCTGTGTGTAGCATTGACGTAACACAGACAAGCACATCCCTCTCGAATTTGCTCTAGCTCAGTCACTGCTCCAAAACAGAAATCAGAACATACCGAAAATACTAAGTGGCGCCCCTTTTTGCTACAAAACAACTTGTGAAATGAAATGAGAGGCTTTGAAACTTTCTGTTTATAACTAGAACCACAGGCAGTGCCGCGCCCTAGCTTATGAACTAGAACATCAAGCGCCAATGACTTGAAGAGCAAAAGTTATTGTCAACGTTTAATAGACATGGTTTTATAATTACACAGTAACATTAAGATCTAAGCAATGTATAAGCTCTTCTTGGATTGCCCATGCCACTTGCCACGTGGTATGTGATTGATGGCTAGTTGTGACATGTTTTGATTGCCTTCACCATTGGAGTGTCTACCTTAGAAAATCATGCTCAATTCTCTCGTTATTTTTCTCTATCGATACATGCTGATTCCTGGATGGCGATTGCTATAAGGTTGTGACTATATTGAGCAAAGCCGATACTGCAATCAGCACACTAGTGAAAATTGTTATGAACATCAAAGTCTAGTTCTCCTGTATAAAACAGCAAAGGCACAGTGAACTTAATGGACATCAGCCAAAATTTTAGATCGAGTCTTGTTTGTATTTTGAGCTACACATGTTTAGTTTCAGTAATCATTCAGACATATTATACTAGCATTACACAATCTGCATATTTCTTTGTTTGACATTCAGATGGCTCCTGACATTGACTGGGGTAAAAATATATGCATAGTATTGGATGTCGGATGCAAAAGTGCTGTCTTTGGTATTGCTCTACTCGAGAAAGATGTGATAACACTATCTTTAGGCCTACGAATGACCAAACAGACCTTGCGCAAGTTGCCCTTGAACGTGGCATCCCTGCAACAGTTGGCAGTCTGGGATCACGAAGATTACCCTTCCCTAGTGGTGCATTTGATGCTATTCACTGTGGTGAATGCAATATACCATGGCATTCTAATGGTACATTTATGTTGCTTCATTCCTTTCTTTACATCATAATTCAAGTATCTACTCGCATGTTGAACGATCGTGTATTTTATGGTTTAGGCGGAAAACTTCTCCTAGAGATAAATAGAATTCTTCGTCCAGGAGGATACTTCATCATATCAAGCAAAAGTGCTGATCTGGAGAGTGAAGAAGGTATGACAGAATAACACAAGTATTTAACCATTGTAAATTATAATAAGTGGTAGTTCTTGTGCTGTTCTGAATTATAAACTGCATCCAAGATTCCCTTATATACTGGTTCATTTTTCTTTCTGCCTATTGACATTCCCTGTTTCCTTTTTTTTTTTTCTTTTTCAGGAATATCAGCTTCAATGACTGCGCTTTGTTGGAATGCAATAGCTTATAATAGTGATGATGTCACTAAGGCTGGTGTAAAGATATTTCAGCGACCAGCCTCAAATGAGGTATATGATTTGAGAGCAAAAAAAGATCCTCCATTTTGCAAGGAAGAGCAGAACAAAGCTAGTGCATGGTGAGTTGGATCATGTATACTGCTTGGGCTACATCAATTGCTGGGTCTAGGATTACTCCAATGTTTTCCCAGATAATTCACTTTTAGTTTCATACACCAATAAGTTGATCTTGCCTTTTTAGGTATACTCATATCAAACATTGCCTGCACAAGGCACCTGTTGGTATCGAAGAAAGAGGCAGTGAGTGGCCTGAGGACTGGCCCAAGAGGCTCGAGAGTTTCCCTGAGTGGCTTGGGGACACACAAACAAGGGTGGCTTCTGATCATAACCATTGGAAGGCTGTTGTTGAGAAATCTTACCTGGATGGATTGGGCATTGACTGGTCAAATATCCGTAACGTAATGGATATGAGGTCTGTATATGGAGGGTATAATAAATCTCCTTTTCTAATTCTGAATACTAAATAGGATTTCTCTCAAAAAACAGCATTGTACTTTATGTATATTTTTTTTTAAAAATGTTAAAGTAAATGTATTGAAACAGCTTATGATTGTTTTCTTGCAGATTTGCAGCTGCACTGGCATCTAAAAAGGTTTGGGTCATGAATGTTGTTCCTGTGCATGCTGCAGACACCCTACCTATAATCTATGAGCGTGGCCTGATTGGTGTGTATCATGATTGGTGTGAACCATTTAGTACATATCCAAGGTCCTACGATCTTTTACATGCTGACCATTTATTCTCACGTCTGAAGATCAGGTATGGTATTGAAACGACTAGCCTTGTTCTGACTCGAAATAGGGAATTCATTGTCTTGTTCTGGTATTATGTTTTTTTAATCACATGTTGAAATCACTGCATTGGGAAATTGTCATGACCTTCAGAAAGGACAAGGCGGGTATCATGTCTGTAAAGAAAACAACATGGCGTCCATAAGCTGACCTCAGATTCACAAGGCTCCAGCATACAAATTTTTGCACTATACTGCTGTCGATTTCCCTGGGTTGTGTGATACCATCATTTTGTGAATCTGGGGTAGATGTACAATATTTGTTCATTCGTTAGTCGTTACTCATCACAATATGCTCACTGCATCTCTGTCGGGTAGTTTGAGCCCAGTCGATGTTTGGCTGTGGCTAGCGTTACATTGATCAGTTCTTTTGAGTCAGCATCCTGGACGACCAGCTCTAGGTTCAGAGAAAAGGACATTTAGATTCCATGAACAGGGTTGTACGAGATACAATGCTTGTTGTTGTTGTTTGAAAATGTAACAAGATGTAAAGATTGCCACTGAATTAACTGCTTGGTGGTGTTGTAAGTTGCAACAATCTATACAGATTCAACAAATGGACTTTCTCTGTGTAAATTGTGTGCAAACAGCAAAAGAGTTTCCAATGTGTATTTTGCTCTCATTTGAGCCGTTCTAAACTTCTGATCTTAAATTTGTACCAGATAAACTAAGTATTGTACCACATGAACCTTCGGAAATGCGCATGACACGATCATTTGGATGCATGGTGATATTCAGTGGTCAGATTAAATCCTGGTTGTACAGGACTCGGGGCGACTGATAGGGAACACTAGGTCCTAATGATCCGGTACGATTGGGATCACATATTATCACTGTAGCTCAAATAGCGTTTGCACAGTAGTTCCGCACAAGGCACACAATCAAACACCCCCAAGCTTGAATTGGCACGATTAACGCAATATCAGTTTGCCCGAACACCGATAAAAATCTCGACAGCGACGCCTCGTTAATTAATCACCCCTACCCCCGCGCCCGACCCGCGAATAAAACAACGCGGCGGCACCACACTAAAAATCCACCACTTCTCAGTCCCCGCAGGCTCCTCCGCTCGCTCCACCGCCTCCGCCGCCTCCCCTCCGGCCCGGCTCGGCGGCGCCCCCCGTCCCCGCGTTCGGCGGGCCCCCCACGCGCCACGCTCGCGGCGTCACTCCTCGCCCCCTCCTCCGCGCCGCGGCGGCGTGGCGTCTCAAGTCCGCCTCGACGCGCCGCGCGCAGGGCAGGCGTCATCCGCCTCGTCCACGGGAGGGCGGGCAGGAGGCGCGCCGCGCCGGGCGAGGATCCGCCATCCCACCGCCGCGGCCGCTGCAACCAGCTTCGAGCAGCGCCGGTTCCTCTCCCATGGACGGCGGCGCGTCCCGTGGAATCTCCGGAGGCGGGCTTCCTCCCCGTCCGGCGGTGGCTCCCACGCGACGTCGTGCATTCATCACGCCGCATCCCCGTCCTACCTCGACTCCTCTCGACGCCAACCTGTCTCGTACCCAAGAACGTCCTTCTCCCAGCGGCGGCGGCGGCAGGATGCCTTCTCCCGGTGGCGGCGGCAGCAGCTTACCTCCTCGGCTGCCCAACGACCCGCCTCAACTCGGCCCTCGCGCGTTGACCTTCACGGAGCCTCATGCTGCCACCTGGGACGCCGGCAGCACCACAACATCACCAGCACACGTCTATGAGGTTGCCGGCGACGACTTCAGCCCCAGCCATTGGACGCCTGACTACTCGGTGAGTTGTGCAAATTTCATTCCCAAGAAGAGAGCCTTGGAGTTGTGCTAATTTCATTGCACTATATTCCTGATTGCCTGCTGTGTGTGTTGTAAAAAAGTGAAAGGTCAATGCATTATATGTAGAGGTGTATAGTTGTTTTGGCTTGAGTGTCTTGGAGTAGAAAACAGTAGGAACTGATTGCTAAAGAAGTTACTATCGGTGAACAAGCATCTAGTTACTGTCGGTTACACTTGTTGCTAGCTGACACTTGTTGCTAGCAGGGTCAATATTATATTATAGATAAATTTTGCAATGGTATTCCTATATTGGAGGTTGAGACTTATTCTTGTCAAGGCAATATCCAGTTTAGAAATATTGAAGATATGTGTAGGATAATCCAAGACTGATGTTCTTGCTTGTGCATTAAAATGTAAAAATGTTTTCATTTTGCTGCTTCTGCATGTTTGGACCTGATTTGCCTTGTTTACTTCTCCAGTAGCAGCTGTGCATAGAGGTGGAGTTGTATAGTTAAAATGGATGTGCCTCGTTTTCTTTGATTAAAACTGTAAAGTTTTCATTCAGATATGCATGTTCTTACTGAATCCATTACAGTTCGGTCTTGTTTCAGACTTTCAGTAGTTAGCTCTTGTTGTATGTTCAAGATTGCTTTTAGAGCTATTGCAGAAATTTAGTTTATTTTTTCTAAACTGAATGAAACACCAAAACTGAGCTTTATCTGAATGGATGGATAACAGCAAGTTTCTAAAACTCTGTAACCTGACAGTTGAGGGAGAGATAGTTAACAGATACTTCTGTCCTAAAACTGAGTGAACCTGATAGCCAAGGGAGAGAACAGATAGCAGCAACAGCTATCACTGATGAAGATTTACTATTGCTGATTCTGAAAAAACAACACAGTGAACTGCAGTTCCAATCCTGGACAACCTGATTACGTTACATAGCCTAGCTATGCACTGCTGCTATCGCTGAACTTAAGCTGCTCTACTGCTCGCCAGTTGTTGCGTTGCTGCTGAACTGAAAATAAAAGGATGTTGCTGCTACAACTAGTCCTCCAAATAAAAGGACTGAGCTTTGCTGTACTGCACCGACAAACTGAAAAAGAAAACAGAGAACTCCAGGAAGAAGCTAGCAGAACAAACAGCTCAAAGATAGTTCCATTCAGCCTCTTACAGTTTTTCTTTTTCATTTAGATTGCTTATGGCTAATTGATATGGATTGTGTTTTTGAATTTCTACTTCCTAATTGATATTCAGATGGGTATACATGGCTAACTGCTGCACTGTTACAGTTTAATATGAGTGAATCCTACTGTGAATCCTGCTCATATACACAGTGATGGTCATATCTCATTTGTGTTGTTATTTCCCAGATTGTGTTAGCTATGCAGCAGTACTGCTATAATGTGATGGCATGAACAACTTATGTGCTTGTTTCTTTGCAGCAACCAAGGGCTTCAAGTGCACCAGGAAGTGGATATTACACAAATATGTTGACATAGCAAGTGGATGATGATTTGGAATTGCTGAGGCAGCAGGACGCCACTCCAAGTACTGGTGGCAAATCCAAGCGAGGCAGCAACTACAGTAATCTTGAAGATATCCAACTTTGCAAATCTTGGATTCATATCAGCAATGACCCTATCATAGACAATCAGCGGCCAGGAAAAACTTATTGGGAGAGGATCGCTAATGATTTCCACAGGAACAGGGACTTTGAGTCAGATTGGACTCCCAATTTACTCGAGCATCGCTTTGGGATCATACTAAAGGAGTGCATGAAATTCCAAGGCTACTACGATGAGGTCGAGCGTCGTCATCCAAGCGGCATTCCATACCAAGAGCATGTAATTGATCTTGCACTTGGTTCATCCCATATCTTGTCATTGCTACATATCTAATCATGCACTTGATCTTTGTTGCAGCTGTTGGAAGCCCAAGCAAGGTATGCCAGAAAAGCGAACGGCGAAAATTGTCAATTCGAACATTGCTGGCTCACGTTGAGGCACACTCAGAAGTTCGAATCAACGCTTGAAGGCAACAAGAAGCCGACCAAGTCCAGAGAGCTCAACCTCCCAGTATGAAGTGAACAAGAGGATGATGAGTCCACCGCCCAAGGCCAACAGAGCTCCTCAATCCCTTCTGCCAAGAAAGCCCGACCTCCGGGTAGAAAGCAATCCAAAGAGAAGCTGAAAAAAAAATGAAGAAGATGACGAGTACAAGGAAATGATGCAAAATTTAATGGTAATGAAGACCGAGGAACATACGTTGAAGAAAGAAAGGTGGGAGAAGGATATGATGCTTGAGCAGCGCAGACTTCAGATGGAGGAGGAGCGGCTGCAGTGGGAGCAGGAACAAAAAATTATGTTTTGTGATGTGACCACCATGGATGATGATCAAAGGGCATATGTCAAGGCGAAGAGAGCGAAGATTGTGAAGGCGATGAGTGCTAGTGTAGGCGAGACGGCTAGTGGTGAGAGTGTAGTTTAGGTTTGGTGAGAATGGAGTCCAGTAACTTGGTGTCTTTATTTCCATTATATCCTGTACTTGGTCCTGTACTTGCCATTTTCAGGCCCAAGTTCAGTTATGAGTTATTATTTAGTTGAAGGATTTTGTAAACACTTGCCATTTTCAGGCATAGGTCATTGCTCTTTGCTGTTGATGCCTTTCAGGAACAGCATAATAGAATCTGTACATTGCTTTATTACACAGTCAGAGCTTTATTATTCTATTTGCCGGAATGAAATCAGAACAGTACTCCTGCTGTTTTTCTGGTTTGTGCTATGTGTATGCTTACAGTTAAGCTTTGGTTCAGTACATCCTAAACATGCTGTTCTGTAGCCTGTGGAACTTTTTCTTTCCAGTATTGGTTTTAACATGGCATATTAAAAGGAGGACAGTCTGGTAATTCTATTTGGTGAACTGGGTTGTGAAATATTTACTGAACTCTGCAGTGTTCTTATCAAGATCAGACTGCGTAAGTAGCATTTTCTGTCATTTGCATCTGTGCTCACTTAAATGGTGAACTCCTATGTCCTATGACAGCCCAAAGGCTTCAGCTGGCAAGTGTTTACAAAGGAGAAGCAGAGAAGATTCTATAACTTAAAGCAGTTGCTGACTTCTTGTTTACACATCTAAAATGGACATGGCAGGAACTTGGGTTTAACTGGCAAGTGAAAAGTACTGTTTTGGTCAAGAAAAGCAAGTAGCAGATTACAAGACGTGGTTACCTGAAATTACAGAACTTGGGTTTAGCTGAATGCTTGTGCTAGTAGACAACTAACATGTATAGCATCACCAGAGGTGTGGTGTGGTGGGATTGTTGAGTTGGAACCATCTGCCACCTTATTTTGCTGTAATAGTTCATGCTTTTCTCTTGGCTTAGCTCAAAGAATAACTGCTGGAATAGTACTTTTGGGGATGGTTACAGGCAAAAGACCAACTGATTCTATGTTTGAAGGTGAGCTCAGCATTGCCAAGTTTGGGGAGAGCAAATTTCCAAATCAGGTGCTACAGATCAGCATTGCCAACAAGTATGCTCTGTACACAACACTGGCACAGGTACTATAGACAGATCCTCAGAAGAAAGAACCATCACATCTAGGAAAATTTCATAATCAAGTTGCAGGAGAACAAGTAAAAGCAATTGCTGCAAACAGAAATGGAACAGCTGTAACCATTGACACAGTATATGACACACAACAGCAGCAACCATTCTCTCACAATCAAAGCACGAGGCGATTATGAATTGGTTCATGTATACAAAAGTGAAGTCACTGCATATTACATAATTTAGTCTTCCCTACAGACCACATCTGAACTAGGGATTACAAAATCACTAGAATCTCTAACTACCTAGAACTATGAATTGCCCACAAGTGCTCTACAAGATCATCACGAAGTCGCTCATGTAAAGACTTATCCTCAATCTCGTCGTATATCTTCAGGAAGTCCTCTAGCACAAGAGGATTACGGTGTTGGTAGTCCATAGGTTGCAATACAGGGATACCCTCCTGATGGTAGTTAAAGTCATCTTTCTCATCTCGCTCATCCTCAATTATCATGTTGTGCAAGATTACACAAGCTTGCATTATGTACCATAGATCTTCCTTGTGCCACATTCTTGCAGGACCCCGCACTATTGCAAAGCGAGCTTGAAGTACCCCAAACGCTCTTTCGACATCTTTCCTCGCTGCTTCTTGTGCCATTGTGAAGTGGATTTTCTTATTGCCCTGTGGTCTTTGAAAAGCTTTAACAAACGTTGCCTAGGATGGGTATATCCCATCGGCAAGATAGTACCCCATTGTGTACTTGTTTCCATTGACCATGTATTCCACTTGTGGTGCCGTTCCAGAAGTCAGACTTTGGAAGAGTGGAGAGCGACACAAAACATTGATATCATTTAGAGAACCAGGAAGGCCGAAGAATGCATGCCGGATCCATAGATCTTGTGATGCAACGGCCACAAGGATCATGGTCAGCCCATCTTCTTTCCATTCGTATGCTCCTCTCCAACCTACTGGGCACTTGTCCCATTTTCAATGCATGCAATCAACGGAACCAAGCATATCTGGGAACCCTCTTGCACTATTCATTGCCAACAGCCTGGCAGTGTCCTGGTCATTAGGGGCCCTCAAGTATTCTTCACCAAAGACCTCGAAGACAGCCTTCACAAAATGCTTCAGACACTCAATGATGGTGCTCTCTCCCATCCTCACATACTCATCGAAAAAAAAGTCGGCCGAAATACCGTGAGGCAAGCATCTGAACGGCGGCAACAACCTTCTCGTATGGGAGAGGCGCCAAGAGTTCCAATGGCATCAAGCTTCCGATGGAAATAGTCATCATGAGACTCCACATACATAGGTCGTCGATTTGGCATTGGAAAAAGGACTGCGTGCCCTTCTAGTAAATAGTTCAAACTATTTTATCGATATGAGTGTTCTATATCAGATAAATTCTACACTAGCTATTTCCCGTTTAAAGCATTTCGAGACTAATACTAATGTAGTTGTAGAAAGAGTACCCCTTTTTGCCCGGACTTCAAGCAGTTTAGCTTTAACCGTGTTAATGGTCTCACATTATTGGTCTATAGAGAATCAAAGTAAATTTACCAATGAATCGCGAAATGCTATGGTTCTTCCATATGATTTCTGAAGTTATTCAGAAGTAATTCGTCGAGATCGTGCACCTTTTCTTATTTATCAAAAAAAAATACTAAAAATATTCTAAAGTGCAGCCGGATAGATCCAATCTATTCTTGAAATAGACAACTCGCACACACTCCCTTTCCAAAAAAAATCAATACACCAACCACTACAGTTAGATTTATTAGATTTGTTGCTAAAATATCGGTATTAAGCCCGAAACTCCCAGCGAATGGCCAGTGAGCTAAAAAAACGAAAGAATGGGTTACATTTTTCATATGCTCTCCTCTTATAGATAGGACGAACAAAGAAGAAAGTTTTTCGATCACTTACTTCGCTCGTCCTTTTTTGATCGGTTTTTTTTTAATGCAATTTTTTTAATGCAAATAGATTCAATCTAATAATTTCTTTTAGATTAAATCTTAGGTCTCGTTTGACGAAAGATCTCCTTTGTTGAAATGTTCCCAAAATTCCTAAAATAAAAGGAAAAATACTTTACACTGTCCTAAACTAAGGACGGGAAGGAAGAGGGCGAGCATATCCTCTAAATTGGTCATGCTCAAATCAGCCCTTCTTGGGGTTCCTAGGGTATTGTCTGTCCCGATAAATACAAAATTTCCGGAATAATAAAAAAAAAAAAATAATATAATAAATATAAAGTATTGATATACTTAGAATTACATAATCAAATAACAATGTACTAAAAAAAGAAAAAGTATCTAATCTAAAGGACTCATTTTCTTTTTTAGGATTAAACAAAAGGGTTCGCAAATAAAAGCGCTAGTGCCACAACCAGTCCATAAATTGTTAAAGCTTCCATAAAAGCTAGACTAAGCAATAAAGTACCTCTTATTTTACCTTCTGCTTCTGGCTGTCTCGCAATACCTTCTACAGCTTGTCCTGCAGCAGTACCTTGACCAATTATCAAAATTCCCATATAAATGGGTTTAGGACTAGTACATCATATTAATAAGAGTGTAAAGGCTTTCATTCTATAAATTTTTCTAAAATACTAAATTCATTTCATTGTAGTTAATGATGAACTTCTAATGTTCCTAAATTATATGGCCTCTCCCAGTCTCGACGATTCACGATAAAATAACTATTATTCTTTTAAGTTAACTATTATTTTAAATTAGCCGCCATGGTGAAATTGGTAGACACGCTGCTCTTAGGAAGCAGTGCTCAAGCATCTCGGTTCGAATCCGAGTGGCGGCATTCTCGAAAAAGAATACAATAAATTAGAAAATGGATTCAATTCGAAATTTCCAATTTTGTAATGGACCTTATCGTTATGCTATTTGCAACTTTAGAACATATACTAACTCATATCTCTTTCTCAACCATTTCAATTGTGATTACGATTCATTTGAGAGAAAAGGAGCGCCTAATTCTCAGTAGCCGTGTGATTCTTGATTTGAGATTGTGTCGGCGTGCCGCCCATGAAAACAGAATCCACTGATCAGAAATACTTGCTAGCTACGCAATTTTTTTCTTCGCTGCGGCCGCAGCTTCGCCTAGAACACTGAACTTTGACTCAGCCTGACCGGATCGGAGGACTCTCTTCCATAATAGAGGCGGCGTCGGACGCGCCTCTTGCTGGCGGCGTGGACCAGGGCGTGGGCCGGGCTGGGGCGGGGCGCCAGTGCGGGAGCGGGTGGGGCGCCGGTGCTCGGCGCTCCTACAATTCTAGGTTGTATATTCATACGCCTGGAGTTAGACCTAATTTTGGGCGAACTATTTAGAGTAAAAAGTTTTCCAAAACCATCAGCGGAAACCAGGTATTTGCCCATCAAACTTGGAACCCGTTCAAAAAAGGACAAATGCCAAAACCAGCCTGGTTTTGCTGACGTGGCATGTCCATCTTGCTTGCGTGTAGATGTACATGTATATGCATGAACGCGCATGCACACACACACACACATATACACATTGACCTGCATAGGGACTTGTACGTGGATCTACATGCATGCATGGCATGTACGGCTTGTGCATGGCCTGGACGTGCATGTGTGCAAAAACATACACCTAAGGCGCGTGCAGAGCTCACGGCGCTGCGGTGGGGCGGCGGAGCTCGCAGCGCGGAGGAGCAGCGTGGCCGGCCCTCAGAGCGCTCGCTGCTAAGAGTCGCATAAAAATATGCCGCTGATGCGCGGTGGGGCGTCGGAGGAGCAGTGGCCGGCCCTCGGAGCGCGTGCAGAGCTCGCAAGCGGCGCGGTGGGGCCGTGGAGCTCGCGGCGCGGAGGAGCAGCGTGGCGGGCCTCGGAGCGCTCGC
The DNA here is from genome assembly GCA_015844335.1 of Chrysopogon serrulatus. Lineage (NCBI taxonomy): Eukaryota > Viridiplantae > Streptophyta > Magnoliopsida > Poales > Poaceae > Chrysopogon > Chrysopogon serrulatus. Next base: position 66,461 of record JADLZL010003071.1, read on the forward strand.
GGCGGAACGGTGGGCGGCGGAGGACCATAGCGGCCGGCCATCGGAGCGCGTGCGGTGCTCGCGGCGGCGGCGGAACATATTCGCAGCGGCGCGATGGGGCGGCTGAGGAGTAGCGGCCGGCCCTGAAGCGCGTGCGGAGCTCGCGGCGGCGGAGGAGCGCGCGCGGGGCGACGCGTTGGCGCGGTCGAACTAGTCCGATGCAGACGCCGCTCTGCCACCTCCGGGGTCCACCGCCGCCGCTCAACGCGGCGTTCTTCTAATGGAGCAGCTTCCTCAGGTAGTTGTCCTGCTCTGCCTTGTCGCCGGAGCTGCTGCGTGCTGCTCTGCTTCTTGCTCCTCCGGTCGGCCGGCAGCGTCGCGGACAGGATGAGGAAGTAGATGCGGCCGCGCTTGAGCTCTAAGTCGGGCGACACGATGACGAGTTTCCTGGAGCCGTGGTGAGCGTGTGGTTGGGGCGCGGGGAGCACGATGGCCGCCGCCACGGTGCAGCTGAACTCGTCGACGTGCCGCTGAGGTGCACGATGCGGACTGCTGGAGGTGGAGCTCGTGGCAGCGTGGTGCCTCCTTTCCCTACATGCGAACCTCACCCGACGCCTGACGGCCCTTCCTCTATCGGCTTGCGCGACTGGGCGCGACGCGAGCGCGAGGCTGCCGGATGCGGCGACGAGGGCGGGCGCCTCGCCGCCACGGGCGAGCTCCGCCTCGACACCGCGGGCGCGGGCGGGCTCTGCCTCGCCGGCACGAGCGTGGGCGAGCTTTTTGCGCCGCGGGCGTGAGCGCGGGATCAGCTTGCTCTGTTCGTGTATGCGAGCTTTGCGTACGTGATGGTCGTTGACCGAACACAATCAAAACTCCCTCCATGCAGTCCATGACGTGTGGGCCCGGCAAGATAGAGTCCCATTGCATTACGTGAAGTACATGCATATATTTGGAGCCGATAAGCGTGTACCGCCCGATAATCAACACCTCAGCCATCCGTTTATCCTGAAAAATTCTAGAATATTCCAGAACACGTGCCAAGTTGTATCGTGCTGCGCCAACTTGATCTACGTCGCGCCGGCCGTCTCGTGCAGGCTCAGCTAGCAGCGTACAATCCTACACAAATACGTGACACAAACTTGCGTACGTACCGCACAGCACTGCCTATACCAAATAAAGTCACGTATACGTGTACAGATGTCCGTACACATGACCCTTGCTAGCTTCTCGCCGAGCATATCGACGCACATATATATATGCATTCATGCATGTCACTGTAGCTTGCTAGCTTCTTTCTTCAGTTTACACGAAGACAGCTTGCTAGCTTCTTCCATCTGTACATGAATGTGTACATGTATATTTTCCACGTATTTATTTTAAGCAGTGGTATGCATAAAGAAAATAATATGCATGCATGTCGGCGAGCTTCGGCTTGCTGGTGTCAAGCTTCTCTGCTATCTAGGGCCGGAGGCCGGGTTGCGAGCGCAGCCGCCAGTCCAGGACCTTGAAGATGCGTGTATCAACTACAAGGCCTAGGTGTATGTGTGTGCACACATGCACGTCCAAGCCATGCACAAGCCGTACATGCCATGCATGCATGTAGATCCACGTACAAGTAAGGATGCAGGTCAATGTGTATGTGTGTGTGTGTGTGCATGCGCGTTCATGCATATACATGTACATTTACACGCAAGCAAGATGGACATGCCACGTCGGCAAAACCAGGTTGGTTTTGGCATTTGGACCTGGAGTGAACGGGTTCGCAAGTTTGAGGAGCCAAATACCTGGTTTCCTAGTTGATGGACCTATTTGGCACAGCTGTACAAGTCCATGGACCTATAGTGCATTTTACTCATGAAAATACATGTCGGGCTGAAGTTTCAATCAGCGTATCATCATAGGTCTCTCGGTCCAAGCGACGCGCACTCACGGACACCGATTGCTCTTATTTCTACTCCCAGGAAACAGTGGGCTCCGATGAGAGTATCAGCCAATTGTGGCCGTAGTAGCGCAAATGCCGACGAACGTGGTAGAAACTTGGAAATTTAACGTGCCGTGGCATCGGATGTCACACACAGGTCAACGTTTTCCAACACCGACCGACCTAATGAGTGCATTGAACTGGTACGGTACATAACATTAGCACAGATCGAGACGACGATCGGCGTCACCCGAGTCAAAAGGATGGGCCAGTGCGGTCGCCTAATCAGCGTATCATCATAGGTCTCTCGGTCCAAGTCCAAGCGATGCGCACTCACGGACAACGGATTCCATTCATTCCCCTCCTCCTTCTTATTCCCTCCTTCCTGAGCGGTGGATGGATGATCCGTCGCGTCGCGTCGCGTCGCGTGCCGCAACACACGGGTCAAACAGCAAGCGTCGGCGCGCGAGGTCTTGACGTCCGTCCACCGGGGGCCGAGCCGCCGGGGCGACGCACCAGACGCGGACGGGCGATGGATGCTCCGCAGAAGATCCGGGCCACCGTATCGCCGTCTCCAGCTTGACCGCCGTGCCCGCGCTAATTTTCTTAAAATACTACTACGAAGGGTGTGAGATTCCACGTCCAATGGATTCGCGCAACGCTGCGGACGTGAAAACGGAAGGAAACACGAGGACGCGCTCTTCTAGTCCTCCTCCCTACCCACCCACCACCGCACACCACCCCCCCCCCCCCTAACCCCTTGACTTCGCGCGTCACGTGGGCCGGCCGCGTCGACACGATGAGCCGGCTGGCCGGCCGGTCACGCGGCGGCGGGCAGCCGATTCGAAACGAAGAAAAAAGGAGATGCGGCTCACGAACGCCGAGCCCAAAAAAATATCAGGCAGGAGGGACTCCTGTGTACTCTAGGGGGGTGTTTGGTTCTCTTCTCAACTTAACCGGGCTCCCATCAGCCAGGCTTCATCCATACAAGACCCTTTTGTTTGGTTGCTTGCTTCACTAGATGCCAACTTAACTCTAGTACTTTTGCCCCCTGTGTTTGATTGGTTGCATGACCATATCTTACATACAAATAAAATACGAATGATAGGTTTGAAGATAATTTTTTATTTGATTAAATTTAAGTATAGTACTTATTTTCATGAGAAAAGTCTTAATCAAATTGTAAATGTACTAATACCTAGATGCAGGCTCCCATCGGCCAGGTTTCATCCATACAAGACCCTTTTGTTTGGTTGCTTGCTTCACTAACTCTAGCCCCCTGTTTGGTTGGTTGCATGACCATATCTTGCATATAAATAAAATACGAATGATAGGTTTGAAGATAATTTTTTATTTGATTAAATTTAAGTATAGTACTTATTTTCATGAGAAAAGTCTTAATCAAATTGTAAATGTACTAATACACCTTAAAATAAGATAATCATTTGTTAATAGCATCATTAACATGCTAGTACCCAGGGGCGGATCTACCAATATGGCGAGCTCTGGCGGCCCTCGCCGGCGAGACCCCCCCACCCCCCATGCGGCGCTCGGCCACTCCCTCCATCAGCCATGGCCGACTGCTATCCAAGAGCACGAACGCGTAATAAGGTCTGAGGAAGACGAAGGTCCAGCCTCGAACCGTTATTTTACTTAGTGGACATTTGGATGGCGCTGGGCCTGTCAAATGGGCTGTACACTCCATTCAATGAAGCCCATGTATAGCAGAATGCCAAAAGCTAGGCCGGTTGCCGCTACTCCATCCGATCGTGCTCCTAACTTACGTATGTGGGCATCGCCGGCCGCCGCATCGCTACTGTTGGATGCTGATATGCTGCTGTCAAGTTTAGGAGTTCAGCGATGCAGAATTCAGGAGCAGCACGAATACCTGAAAAGAAAAGAAATGGTAAGTTCAATTGATTCAATCTAGGGCGTGGCAAATTCAGGTCAAAAAATATGAAGAGGTTTCAAGCCATCAAGGACGGAGAATGAATTTGCGACACCCTCGACGACATAATTAGTGTTTAATCTTAAAAAATTGGTATGTTCATTCACCATCAGATTATGCAATTTGGTTTTATCTCTTAGAGCTTAAAAACATCAACTACGAGATTATGACATGATTTAGGGATATATAAGTATATCGTTATTTTGTCGTGCTATTATTTTTTATAGTATAATCGTTCTGTGAAAAAAACTAGTAGTCCAAAGTTCACCGTAGGTTATTTTTTGTCCTGGATCCGCCACTGCTAGTACCTGCATCCCATGAGCCTGGCTCTGCACAAACGGATTCCATTCTCGTTTCCCGCGAGCCAGGCTCGCTGGCTCCTTTTGCACCCCAAGGGACAGGCTCTGGTGTTCACCCAAACCAACCAAACGCCAGACCCCTGCATCCGGTCAGCCTGGCCAACCCATATGCAAGGAACCAAACGCCTTCTAGATGACGGACGGGAAACGACGGCGTGGAACGTCCGAGGCGAAACAGCTAGTCTAGTATAGTAGTATCACAGAGACTTTACTGTCCCTCTCGCCGAGAAATAGCAATACTGTGCGGTACAAGAGGGGAGCAGGATCTACGCAAACCAGCTGGGCGCTCGGGCCGGCGGCGCCCATCCTATGAAAATGGAATGAACCACGACACGATGCGCATGCGCGTGCGCGTACGTACTACTACAGCAGATCTGATGTCCAGCCGGAACAGCAACTCAGCAAGTGGGCAGCAGCATCTGGGCGGGCCATCCAGCGCCCTCCAGACGAGGTTTTTTTTTTTTTTTTTTTTGTGGAACCAGAGCTTTGTATTAAATCAAAGTAGGATTACAATCGCTGGCTGCAAGAGACGCCAGCCAGTCCGGTACAGAATCTAACCAGAAGAAGGAACGGTAAGCAAAAGAGACCCTCTCAGCACAGGCGTGTGCCACTTTATTGGCCTCCCTCCGAACCCATCCCACTTTAAAATCTGAAAAATTCCTCCCCAGCTCTGATAGATCGTAACAGAGACCACCGATTGACGACCGACAGGACGCAGGGTCCCCCAGCATGTTCGCCAATTCCTGATTATCAACTTCCAGGATCACTTTTTCAGCGCCAATCTCCTGGGCAAGCTCCAGCCCTTCCTTCGCTGCCAGCGCCTCTGCAGCCAATGGATCAGCTACATCCTCTAACCATCGCGCTGCGCCTGCTATCACCAGCCCTTTACTATCACGAATAACAACCCCGGATGACCCGGAGCAGTCTGTACCATTGAAACCTGCATCAGTATTCACCTTTGCCCACCCCAGCGCTGGCTTCTCCCATTTCACTTGCATTCTGTGTGTTACTTGGGGTGGCTTCTTCTTCAGACCAGCCAAGTCTTCTAATAGCTTGGAGATATACCGCACCATGGCGCCAGGCTCCCACGTTTTCCTGCCATTCCTACGCCCATTCCTTCCAGTCCAGAGCGCCCACGCCCCACAAATCACCGTCTGCACTGACCTTGGGTGATCGATCCCCTCATTTAGGATATCTGCCTGCCATGACCCCGGGGGAGGATACGGCATCGCCACCCCCATCAGTTCCTTCACCTCCCTCCAAAACGACTTCGCCAGAGGGCATTCGAAGAACACATGGTACAAGGTCTCCTCTGGGTTACCGCAGGTTTCACAGAAGCTCTCTTCTGCAACATGACGCCTCTTCAGTTCAGCCTTTGATGGGAGGGCGTTGTGGAGCACTCTCCACCAGAACACTCGGACCTTTGGAGGGATATCCAGTTTCCATAATCTTGCCCAACAATGAGAGCTATCTGATGGCTCATCTTCATTCAGTTTTGCCATCGTCATTGCCTTCTGTTCATTTTTCAGCAAGCGGTAGGCCGATCGCACTGAGTAAGACCCTCTCTTTTCATGAGCCCAAGCCAGTACATCCCGTTCACAACGCATGCTTGGCTTGATCTTGAGTATTTCTTCAGCATCAATGGCAATAAAGGAGCTACGTACAACCTGCTCATCCCAGGTTCTTGTTCCGGGTAGGAATAGATCACACACCCTCTCTGCCGTAGCTTTTTCCATACGGACCACTGGTTTGAGGCTGCCTTTCCCTGGGATCCAGTTCTCATCCCACACCCGTATGTCACCCGGGCCAACGCGCTTAATAACCCCTTTCTCCAGCACCTGTCGTCCATGGAGGATTGCCCTCCACGTTGCCGAGCTCCGCTTCTTCTTGGTTGCTGAAAGGAAATCTGAGTTAGGGTAATACTTTCCTTTCAACACCCTTGCACATAGCGAATCCGGTCTCATCAACAGACGCCACCCTTGTTTGCCCAGCATTGCTTGATTAAAGAGCGTAAAATCCCTGAAGCCTACTCCACCGTCTTGTTTCGACCTTGTCAATTTCTCCCACCGCAACCAATGCATTTTATGGTTGTCCAAAGAGCTTCCCCACCAATAGTTTGAGACTGCCGATGTGAGCTTACGGCAAACTGCTGGTGACAGCTTAAAACAGGACATCGGGTAGGTTGGAACGGACTGCACGTTTGCTTTGATCAACACCTCACGGGCAGCACAGCTCAGTTCTTTTTCGGCCCAGCCCCCAACCATACCTCTCACTCTAGCAGGTACATAATTGAAAGCATCATTCGCACCCCGCTCTGCAGCCGTTGGTAGGCCGAGATATCTCTCCCCCAGCGCCTCTGTTGGAATCTGAAGGCCATTATGCACTTCCTCCAGACGAGTTGGTTGCTTTCACAGAGCAGCGCCACTGCCACAGCCACAACCAGCCAGCCAGCCCGCTAGCAGCAGACGCGGACGTGTCCCGCGACACGGGCGCACACACAGATACATACGCGGACACATACGATACGAGACGCTGCAAGTGGGCCCCGCGCGCAGGGACGGACCATGCATGGCTGGAGGAGCCGAGGCCGAGCAGAGCGGTCCTGTGCTCCTTGTCCTTGCCCGCCCTGCGGGCTGCGGTGGCCATGCCCTGGCCATCAATGCGGGCGCGAGCTCCTCGTCCTCTTGGCGCCAGGCGGTCTGGGCCGCTCCAGTGCGTGAGTACGCGCAGCGCAGGCAGGGGGAGCCTACTACTACTACAGGGCAAAGAGGCATGATGGACGCTTGGTCGGTCGGTTGCACTTGCACAATAGTGAAACGTGAGGCAGCTGCACTAGTTCTAGTTGGAGGCTCCTGCCGTCCTGCGTGCACCAGTGGAGATCTGAGGATGCTTCTTTCCGTTTCCTTGCTTTCTGCTGTTAATAATGTACAGCCGCTGCTCTCTCCTCTTTTACATGTTCCCTGCTGGTAGCGATGGGCCGAGCTGCGTGTGTAACTGTAGCCTGGTCGTATCCACACTAGTTCGATGCAGTAATAAGTTTTGACAGTTGGACGACATTTCCCTCCGACATATCCAACTGTATTTTAGAGACACCATGTGCATGCTGCCGGTCTGAATCATTTTGCAAATAATTCCTCCGCTATAAAATAGATCATCTTCTAGAGATATTCAGTCAATCTATCTTAATTCTGACCAACTTATGGAAAAGTTATCGAATTTGTAACATTATATTAGTATCACTATATAAGCTATGAAATATACTTTCATAATCTAGTTATTTGGTGTTATAGATAGTGTATTGTTATTCTTCACTATAAGGGTAATCAAAGTTAAGATAACTTGGCGGAAGAACTATGTAGCTCACCATAGTGACAAAAGGAGGAGATGAATTGTGCGTAGTGAGGATGATGTCTCGTCCCAGTACATACATATGTCCCAGCTAAGGTCAATCACAACACTAAGGTGACTGACCCACCGACTAGAGCAATTAAAGCAACCACCATTAATGAATATTGCTTGCTAAAATAGGCCAACACACTTATTTCCATGCATGCAAAAATATAGAGTGGCTGCAAGGGTGAAGCCAGAATTTGCCGGACAATTCATGTGCATGCTCCACGCCCACGCCATCGACTTGCCCGGTGAGGCGAGCGAGCAAGCATGTATTTGTTCCTTTTTCTCTCCCTAATAGCCTCAACCAAGTGGAGACAACTCAATTATTTAAGTTAGTCTTGCTCCTCCTAGAGTAAATAGTGTGATACTAAAGTCTTTCACCATGCCATATATGTGAGTGGGCCATTGGGATTTACTGGAATTATTATTTGGATTGATCCAAATGTTCTGAGAAACTGAGTAATTATTAGGTGAAGCCAAAATATTTAACTCCATTGGAAATCTTCCCTTATCCTCTGTTTTTTTTTTTTTTTTGTAAAATATACATTCTTTCTGCGAGGAAATAAGAAGGAGGAATCATAATATTAATCTGTCTGTTATGTGGGCTGTTACCAATCTCTTAAACCTTAGTAGGACCATATATACTTGAAAGCTCTATATTATAATTACCAATTTTCAGAGGAATTCTCCATGTCTATCGTGTCTTAGTGTTTTATACTTTTATCTAATGTATTCATCGTGAAAGACAATACTTTTATCTAATGTATTCATCATAAAAGACAAAGAGGGGCAAATCCTAACCGCTAGCAATTGTTTCATAACAGTTTTGTGAGCATTCTATGTGTGAAGCATGAGCAAGAGTTCAAGGCCCTTTGATTAGGTTTTTCAAGGCATCCATAAAAGGCAAAACCATCTAAAGGTTTTAGCTTCCACATAAGGCCACAACCAAAAGCTTTCGCCTAGTACAAATTGCACATCGTTAAAGTTTCTTTGCGCTCTTTTTTTTTTTTCATTTTGTCTCTATTCCTCTGAATTCACAAACACACGTCTTACTCATATGTGTCCTCCAAACTGGTCCTATAAATCTCAATCCCAAGGTTAAAAAAGTTATCATATAAGCCTTGCTATCGAAAGTCACATCATTCTACCCCTACAAAACAACATCACTAAATTATAAAAATAAATCTAAAAAATATCTGTATTCATATCAAATCTACAGCTTAAATTTGGATAGCCAAACTTTTCTATTTTTGAAAAAAAAAAACCTAACCAGAGAATGAAGTGTGAGGGACGGGTGGACCTATTTCTCTCCAAGCAGGACCATCGAAATGGCAGAGTTAATATTTTTGTGAGGCTTTTGATGTGTAATCACCGTACATGAGACGTTGACCAATTACGTAAACTTGTACTAGTACTACAGTAATACCGTGCATGGTCCTGCTATTCTCAAGCACACCATCTTTTAATTTGTAGTACCGGGCACATGCGTTTGACAGCCTAACTTATCTAGAAACATGCCAACATACATCAATGCAGAATGATGCTTTGCTTCTAAAGCAACTGGATAAATTCTATAATAGGTAGGATACACCTTGGGTACAACTAATTTGGTGGAAGTATTATCAAGATAAAATTCCCCACGCTGCAAGGGAAGTTGGATCCTTCTGGTGGACAGTTCAGTGCTTTTTTGGGACGATTCATGGTCAGGCAATGTCCTCTCTGAAACCTTCCCAAGATTGCTATCCTTTGCAAAGAACACAAAAGCATCAGTACGACAGACACTAAGTGAAGTACAGCTTCAGGATTGCTTCCACCTTCCATTATCCCAGGGAAAGAATTACAGACTGGCCAATTTCAGAGTCTGACAAAGACACTTGGTCATATATTTGGGGAAGCAACAGCTACTCTTCAAAGAAGCTTTACAAGCTTGCTTTCCAAAACGTTGACGCCCATCCTGCTTTCAAATAGTTATGGAAGGCAAGTTGTACCCCAAGGATTAAGTTCTTTGGTTGGCTGATTTTAGTAGACAAGGTTGAACACCAAAGACATACTAAGAAGGAGGCACTATAATCCTCAAGGCCATGAATTCTGTGTGCTATGTACCCCAAACATAACTGAAAATCTAGACCATCTGCTATTCTTCTGCCCCTTTGCCAGGCGTCGCTGGCAGAAATTAGGCATCACTTGGAATGAAAATCAGAGCCTACTACCAAGACTAGCACAAGCAAGAGCCAACTCGAATTTCCCCTTCTTTGTGGAGATCATACTGATTGCATTATGGGAGATATGGCGAGTCCGTAACGACATGATCTTTCGCAACATCACTCCTAGTTTTCAGATTTGGTTAATTAATTTAAAAAATCAATGTAATCTGCAGCTGCTTAGATTCAATGGAGACCTGAGGTCATCCTTGTGTGCTTGGTTAGACGCTTTTAGTTAAGAACTGCTGTAAGTATTCCTTATACTCATTCTAAAATTTATAAAAAGTGATCAACTGGGGGATCTCCCCCACAGTTTTTTTCGTCAAAAAAAATGTGGAGCTTCTGTTATTGTCAAATGCCATAACAAGGCAGCAGTTTGCATGATCGATGGTGACAATTATTGAAAGAGCAGGTAACGATTCCAATTTGCTCAGTAGTGCCCTCTAATGTGCCCTCAGTGTGCACATGCACATGCACTTCTGACCGACCTGCAGGAAACGGATTGGTAATGATGAACTTGAATGCATGGAGATTGGAGCACGATTTATTCAGCGACATGGGCATGTGAGATCAACAGATAGATGAATGATATTTAGGATTGATTAATATAGGGATTAAATTTGGAGGACATGGCTTGCTAAAGGAATAAAGAAGGAATATGCATTTTGCTAAGCAAATAAAATAAAGAAGAGAGGTATTGGAATTAATTTAGATGGGTGGAAAAAATGTTGCGGACTTGTGTGCTTGCTCAACTGCAAATCACGTGCCAAGGGTTGAGTAAACAGTCAGAAGAACATATATGAGAAAAGAGAGGAAAGAACCTGAATTCACAATGGACGAAATGGCTATATATCTTGTTCAAGGTGGAAATGTGATCAAGTTGTGAGAACATGAGATGGATAATGAATATATGAACAAAGATTTAACATGATTAACAATTTTAATCTAATTTTAAAAGCCAAAGTAAAGATATTTTGGAACCATTTTCAAAATATGTTTCAAACTCAAACTTATTTTGCAGAGATTTTTGGAACATAATTTTGAATGTAATTCTTTTTATAAATAGAGCAAAAACTATTTGACACTTCATCAGATTTTGTAGATTTATTTTTCACTCAAATAAATTAATGCAATCAGCATGAATGCAACACACATCGGTAAAAATTAACTTAGAAACTCTTATGAAACCATTTTTATTTGACACAATTTGACCACAAATTAACTAAAGCTTAGAAAATTTTATAAAAATATTATCATTTGTTTTGTTTAGTGTTTTCTATTCACATCCTAAAATAGAAATTTGGGGTATGACAAAATTTAAGTAAAAGCCACCCCATGCAGGGCCTGGCGGCCGTGGTACTCCTGCGCGCAGGGCCACATCGCTGCTGCACTCTCGTGCAAAGCCATGCCGGTGGGGTTGGGCACGCGAGCTTTGCAAGCGGTGGTGCGAGGCTGGTTACGCGGGGAGGTTAGGCTGGATGTGTGGCGGCGGGCGCACTAGCGGCCAGGATGGCTGTAAGGATGGGCACCAGGAGCTCCGGGCACGACCTGGGATGGCGGCGGGATGGGCATCGGGCCGCAGCCGAGCTGCGACGGGTAGGAGCGCCGGCCGATGTGGATGCTGCACAACTCCGTCGGTGCGCGCGGGACTCCGTCGTGGGGGCGCGCTGCGCTCGGGCTTTCTCCTACCGTTCCATACTTCCATCTGCAGAATTGCTACGGTTTTGTCCCTCGCCGCCGTATTGGATGAAGAGACCGGCCACCGACCCCACTCATCGGTGCCCACGCGCCACGCCATGCCGACGCAGCGGGATGTGGCCAGGCCATGTGGCGCGAGCCGGTTGTCACACGTGGGGGGATTGAGAGAGAGAGAAGGGGGTATTTTGGACGTTTTCTCTAACCGGACCCACATATCAGAGCTGGCAAACAGCAAAAACTGGACGGAAGATAGACGGAATGGCATGTGAGGTAAGTTTTTTTAGACCAAGGAAACTGGTGGGAGCTCCAACTTTTTATTAACATGTAAAAAATTGTCAACTTTTTTAATGGCATATAGTAAAAAGGCTGAATCCCTACGCCCCCCCTAGAGCCCTAAATCCTAAGTACCAAAACCCTAACCTCTAAACTCAAAACCCAAACCCTAAGCTCTAAAATCCTAAATCCTAAACCTGAACCATAAATCCTAAACCCTCAAACCCTAAGCCCTACACCATATAACCCTAAATACTAAATTCCTACACCCAAAGACCCTAAACCCCTAAACCCTAAGCCATAAACCCTAAACTCTAAAGCCCAAAGCCCAAAGCCTAAAGCCTAAGCCCTAAGCCCTAAACCCTAACGTTAAACTCTAAACCTATGCTTCAAACCTTAAACCTCCCAAACCTTAAACCCCAAGCTTGAAATTTAAACTGCAACCCTAAAACTCTAAACCCTAAATCCAAAATCCCTACACCCTAAAACCCAAAATCTCTACACCATAAAACGCTAAACTCTAAGTCATAAACCCTAATCCCTAAATCCTAAACCTAGTAGTCCATTATATTTGAGTTAAGCTATAAAGTTAATTGGATGTTGTCATTACAATCGGGAGAATGTGAATATTATTTTGCTCCTATATATAAGGGCATATGCCCCTATGTGCATGCGCCTTCTTAGCACCTAGGAGTACCTACAATGCGTAGTGGATGAATTAACTGGTGTTTTATGCGTGTGGTCTTACGTGATGGCAATTGCAATTCACCTTATGTTGGATGGAAATTTTGGATGGGGATGGGCAAACTTCATTCGACTCAAGATACTAAAGGACCCTTTCAAGAGGCTACCTCATGGGATCCAAGAGCCTAGCTCAATACAAATGTAATTAGTATGAAAGAAAAGGACCCAACACGATGGGCTTCACTTGCTTTGTTTTTTTGAGTGAATAGGTGGGGCCTACTGCCCTACTGAAATTTATTCAAAAGGAAAACACCACAAAGTACAGCTATAAGTACTAGATTTTAGCCCTATTGCTACGTGACCCCATGTGCAAAGGCACAAATTGGGTTGTAATAGGGGGTGTTCTGCAATATCTGTCCAAAACATGGCAACAGGGGAACTGTGTTGCCACAAAAATAGTACATTGTAATATTTGCATTCATCATTTCAAGAAGAGAGATCTATAGCAACCCTTTTTTAAAAGTGTTGATATAGGGTTAAAATATTGCTATGATATTGTGTTACATTAGTATTGACTGGCTTTGCAATTGTTTGCTGCTCTTGCAACCATATAGGACAATGTTGCTATTGCTTGAAATTATTACCCTAGTTTTGTGTGGTTGGAATATTTCATATGACCATTGCAGTGGGTCTATTTATTGCAACTAAATTTCTAAAGCAATGCAATAGTTTGTTGCTATTGTCACAATTTTGTTTGATTGTAATATTTTTTCACAACCATTGCAATAGGTAGTCGTTTATTGCAGTTAAATATCTAAAGTATTGCAATAGTATGCTGCTAGTGCCACATGTGTTTTAGGTTGCTACAAAATCCTAGTGTGCATTGTAATATGTTGTTGTAGGAAACACTTGTATCCAGTGGGTTTTGCATATAGCAAGGGCCAAGCCAGAAAATGAATCGACTCCTACATATGACTTCCATGATCCTCTATTACTGTTTTCACCCCCAACTATTGACGTTGGTGCCTTAGGGTGGAACATGGAAAGACAACCATATCACTACCCCTTTTAATCCCGATTGCCCAACCGGGACTATGAATCCAGGACTAAAGGTCTCTCCTCTAGTCCAGGGTGGCTAACCAGGACTAAAAGCATGCCTTTAGTCCCAGTTTGAACCTACAATAGGGACTACACATGCCCCAGGCATTGCCCATATTAATAGTATATTTCTAATTCAATTCATTTTGGTTTTATGAATTATACGTTGCTAATATACCTAAATTGGATCGAGCATTAACATATACATATAACTTACTGAACTCTAAAACTAATAAATATATACAACGACAATTACAAAGAGTACACGACATGCATGCATAGAATATATATACAAATAAACAGTACTCAATATGATTTTGTCTTTTAGATGTGCGTATTGATCCTATTCACTAGGTATTAATTCGTTTTTGGGATCTATGACTAGGTCCATAAGGAATCTTAAGAGTGCCTCTTGAATTGCCTTGAGTTGTTGATCTCGCAGGACCTGACGCTTCATCCAGTCCTCCTTTAAAAGGAGAAATATTAGTATATACATTTGTATATGTATGTGTGTAGACAAACAAATTATGTATAATTTACGTACTTTGATCAACTCTTCTGGAGTTCTCTTTGCGTTCAAATCCATTCATTTATTCATTACTCTGCATAAGATATATAAATAGATAGAAACAAGGGTAAGCCTTTTTGAGTTAGAGGTCAATTGCGTGATTGATCTTATTCATGATGCATATGTGTTATCAATACTTCCTAAGTTTATTAGCCTTCCCCAGCAACGGCGCCAAAAATACTTGTTGGCATCTCATAGCATCATTAGAATAACAACGCTACAAGATGTAAGATACAGATTAACTTGTCATTAGCAACTAGCTATTTGTCTCTTTACCCTTACTCAACTAGGTTATCATCCCTAATTGTAAAGTTAGAAATAATTAATGGTACTTAATCTCAATATATAGAAAAAGATGAGTACATGAACCTCATGTGTATATATATACTCTTAACTTGACAGTCCCACTCTACCAATCCACCGTACGGGGGGAGGCCTACAAAGGACTCAATAGATCTGTCACATCCACGATCTATCTCACCACCCAGCACAACTGAGGATATTCGCAGATAAGCAAAGCATCTAGACACCATGCCTACATACTGCCTACCACTCAACCAGTGCATAAACATAATAGCAAACCAAATTAACTAAGTCTATTAAGTAGACAATGAATATAATAATTAAACTAAGACGAAAAATAATGTTGCCAGTAATATATCATATAAACGCAGATAATACAATAAGAAAGAAGAGAGTGTAAGAAGTATACCGAACTCTTCTCTTCTCGATAACTTCCAAAATCCAATACCGATTGATATGCCTTGACCCCCTCTAAACTAGATTTAACTAGGCTAAACTATAAACTAGAAGGCTATGAAGAACTAGAACTTTAGGCTCTGGAAGGCTTGATCTTCAACTGGTTAAACCTTGAATGACTTAAATGAGGTATTGAATGAATTAGGGTTTTCTAGGGGGTCTGGCTCTGTATTTATAGCCCGGTGGGATGCACGACGGTCATTCGATCAAACCGACTTCTCGTAGGGCTGAGATTGATCCTACAAGCCGGGGAAGACACTCGTGGAGGCTGGCAGGTGGGGCCCACTAGGGGGTCGCCCAACCTAAGGAGTGGGGCCGGTCGGCCCCACATGGCGGCGGCTCCGTCTCTCCTTCGCTCTAGTGTCTTCTGGATCCTTTTGGAGTTTCGTGGAGTATTCCTGAGTTGCGGATAATTTCATGATGTATTTTAGTAGTTAAGCTCCTTTTCCATTGTTTTCTGGATTAGTCCCTAGAAATTGATAAATCACCAAAACTCATAGAAATTGTCAGCTAAAACCCTAGCCTTCTAGATATTGATGTGTTTCTCGTGCCTTTTGATATATAAAAAGTCTTCGCTATCTACCATCAACAACTCCTCCAAGCTTACCTTTTGCTAGTCCCTTAGCAAAACCTAGAGTTAGATCAGGAGTTGCTATAATGCTTTCATTCTAACAAGTACACATGATCTCAAACAAAAAATTTTCCTCTGGATTAGAAAAAACTGCTCTAATTTTTAAACTCACCCATATTACCTTTAACTATAGAGCTTTTAGCTTTCACATGGGTCTCGAGCAGTTGAAAGATAGAACAATCAAATCAAGCACTATGTCTCAAATTTTTTACTCTACTAGTATTCGAGAGTTTTATAAGTTTTCGCAATAAAACTCAGAGCTTAATTGTATGACACCCTCAAGTCTCTCGAAGTATATGGTATTTATGGATCTCACTGAGACATCAATGATGTCATACCTTCCTACAGCTATGTATTATAGTGGACTTTATAGGAGTGGCATTAAAATAAGGGTAAACATACTTGCAATTTATATATTGTAGAGTCAAACAATGGATCTGTAGAGAATCAAGTCATACAATCAAACCAAGATATGCATGGGAAAACATGGACTATCTTTATTTTATTTTATTATTTTTTCTTTAGGGAGGCGAGGATCTGGGTACCCATTGTTTTTGATTGTTAGGGCACTTGTTCATCTTTTACTCCCTTTTCTTTTTCAATACTTTTGCATAGCCACATGTATCCCTTGAATACAATAATGATTGAAGAAATAGCAATAAAGACTTAGAGCAATTAAGTAGGGGCTGTCCTATAGGTTTACATATATTTTTAGGTGTTTTCTTCCAGTGTAGGAGAAAATATTTTTTAAGTGGATGAAAAATAGAAGATGGTTGCGTTTACTTCCAATGTAAGAGTAATGCATATATAAGTGGAGTGTGTGTGTGATCTTGATTTTAAAAGCATGACAAGACTCTCATAAGTATACAACAAAGGTTGACTGAACTTAATGCAGAGCAAGTAGCATAAATGAGCAAAGGCTTTCTATTCTAAATATGAACTTTGCCATAGAGAGCTCATCATGTAAGGTTTTGAATTTTCAGAAGATAAATCTCTAGAACATAGCATCGTTAGGAATAAGATAAACAAAGCTGGACTTTCTTACATCATATCCGTCAATCACCTAGGCTTAGCTCAAGCATATGTCTCTATAAGTTTCAGGTTTAGAGTAAATTCTTCTATCAAAGCAATCATGTCCAAAACTTAGGAGAACTTAAAGTTGAGAACTTGGTACTTGAAAAGAATTCCAGTAGAGTAACTATTCATCATCTCCAAGATAAAATTTTATAGTTCATAGTTGACTATAGACACACTCTATAATTAAGACTTCTCTTTATTGGTTTTTAGAGTTTCTTTAAGTAAAGGACTTATAAAAGACTTAACAGGCATGGACCTTGATGTGTCCATATATTTTTGGTATTTTATAACTATAAGATAAATGTAACACATAGTTTTAAAGACAAAATTAGGTGAAGCAATTCAAGGAGATGAATTGCGTTGCATAGGAGTCTCGAAGCACATGCCCTGGCTAGGAAGGAAGGACTTGTCCACATAAACCCACTCGACTTCCCCATCGCTTCACGAGAGGACGCCCACCCTCGTCTTCAAGAAAAGATGAGCAATGGGCCGGCCCGGTCCTGGCCCGTGCCTGGCATGAACCTATAAGGCACGGCCCTAAATGGCCCTTTGGAAGGTCCTAAATGGCTAGAGGGGGGTGAATAGCCTAATTAAAATTCTACAAATACACTAGAGCAAATGGTTAGTATAACAAATGGCGTAAATACGGTTTGCTCTAGCTCTACTTGTTAGGCAAGCCACCTATTGACAATTCTAGTGTGCTAATGATCTCTACTTATCACATAAAGGCTAAGTTGCTAGTTTACTCCTAGGTGATCAAGGTAGAGAACTAAACTACTCCAAAGCTATCACTAGAATAAAAATGGAACAAGGTAATACAAGAGATAGGGTGATTGTTACCAATGCCGGGCAAGAGATAAATATGTCAATCACAATATGAACATCAAGAATACCAAGGGAGACAATATGACACAATAATTTTTCTTCTGAGGTTCACGTGCTTACCGGCATGCTACTCCCCGTTCACTCGGTGTTGCGCGCGCTAATAGGCCTCCAATGCCTAACCCTCTACGGGTGCCGCTAGCAACTAACCACAAGTGAGGTAACTCAATGACACGAGCAATTTACTAGAGTCACCTTTTGCAAATCTTCCGCGGGGAATAGGCGCAAGAACCCCCTCACAAATCACCGGGAGCCGGTCACGAACAATCACCAACACGTGCCGGACCTCCACCGCAGCTCCAAGCCGTCTAGGTGGCGGTAACCACCAAGAGTAATAAGCAATCCCGTTGCTCAACGAACTCTAGTGCCACTAGATGCTCAAGCTCTAAGCAAATGCACTAAGATCACTCCTACTCTTACTATGGATGCACAATCAAGTAAGAGAATAAGTGGGAGAGGTTTGCTTTAGCTCATAAGGATGTATCACCAATGAAAATATCCAAGAGAGTGAGCTAGAGCCGGCCAACTTCTATTTATAGGGGAGAGACAACTCCCCCAACCGTTACACACTGAATCAGCCTAACTCGGAGGCATCGGACGCTCAGACGCCATGCATCGGACGCGTACGATGCTCCCCCCTGAGCAACTCTGCGACGCAACGTGTCTGCAATTCAAATCGACCGTTGCCCACGTAAACGGCTAGCTGCTGTCGGGTCACCGGGACGCCGTGACGACGACCTCGATATGACGCTGCCCCGATGCCCTCACCACGTGTGCAAAGAAGCGAGCGTCAGAAGACAATCAACGGACGCCGGCCGAGCCAACTGACGTAGTCCAGAGAGGTTCCAGAACCTCCCTGGATGCATCGGACGCATCCGACGACATGGCAACGGACGCACCAGCGTCCGATGCACTTTCAGCGTGAGTTCTAACAAACTGGTTGATTTGCACCGAACGTGCAGACGCCAGAGTGTCGGACGCGCCGATGCACGTCTGTGCATATCCTAACTCTTACAGGGTCACCGGACGCGTCCAATGACACTGGACCCAGTGTCCGATGCCCCTGTAAGGGCTTCTCTCACTCTGAAATTCGCCGAGTCCCGCCTCGCAAGCTCGGCGGGAGGGATATACACCCAAACACCATCATCCCTTGCTGTCCTACGCCAACACCAAAGTGTCTCTCCACTTATGCTTGTGTGTTAGCATTTTCAACTTATTTTCCAAGGGATTTGTTAGCTCTCACTAGGTCCTAATGCATATGCATAGAATAAGAACACCTAGTGGCACTTGATAACCGCTTTTGCATTAAGATCACCTCTCTTAATAGTACGGCTATCTATCCTAAATACACTCACACCCTCTATGGTGTCTTGAGTGCCAAAACAAAATGGCCTTACCAAGTATACCTTTGCCTTGAGCCCATTTTATTTTCTCTTTCTTCTTTTTCAAGTTGGAGCACTTGATCACCATTCTTTTGGAGTACATCACCAAATCCATGATCATCTCTATGTCTCCAACACTTGCCATGGACAATCCTTTCTTATGCTACACACACTTAGCCACAAAGGATTAGTCCAAAGGTTTCATCAATTATCCAAAAACAAACTAGGGCTTTCACCCTTCGGGCCGTCGTGTCGTGCCGCAATAGGGCTTCGTGCCTGCCTGCCGGCCCTGCCTAGTCCTACGGGCCGATTTCCGTGCCGGGCCGGCCCACAAAGCACGACCAATTTAGCAAGCCGGGCCGGCCCGTGGCCCGCCTCCATGTCATCGTGCCTCCTTGGGGGAGTGCCATCGCTTGCCGCAGAAGAGTCGAGGAAGCCAACGCTGCAAGTGGTGGCGAAAGCCGTCCTTTGACACCGGATCTAGCATCGGACAGGAGGAGAAAGAGAGGGAGGGGGCGCTCGGCGCTCGGCCCTCGCTGGCTCGTCCGACGGCACTGTGAGGAGAGGGCGCACAAGGGAAGGAAAGGGGGCGTGCGTCGCACTCTCGCGTTGGCAAGAGGAAGGCGCGACCGACGAGGAGGGACGGCAGGCTTCGGGATGGGAGCGGGGATGCACCGTCGCACATCGGGATGGGAGAGTGTTGACGGTGGATAGCGCCAACATTTTATATATCAAAAAGTATGAAACATACATCAATATCTAGAAGGCTAGGGTTTTATCTAACAATTTTCACGAGTTTTGATGATTTATCAGTTTGCAGGGATTAATCCAGAAAACACCGTAAAAGGGGCATAACTACAAATCTACACCACGAAATTATCCGCAACTCAGGAATACGCCAAACTACTCTAGAAAAAACCAAAAGATACCAGAGCGAAGGGGAGGCAGAGCCACTTCCAGGTGGGGCCGGCCGACCGGCCCCCTATGAGGGGGACCTTCTCCCACCTTCTGGAGTCTTCTTCCACCGCCTTTGAGGATCAATCTCAGCCCTACGTGAAGTTGGTTTGATCAAACGGCTGTCGTACACCCCACCGGGCTATATAAGCAGGGCCAGACCTCCCCCTAGAAACCCTAATTCATTCAATACCTTATTCAAGTCATTCAAGGTCGAGCCAGTTGAAGATCAAGTCATCTAAAGCTTCAAGTTCTAGTTCGTCATAGCCTTCTAGTTCATAGTTTAGCATAGTTAGATCTAGATTAGAGGAAGTCAAGGCGTGTTAATCAGTCTTGGATTCCGGAAGTTATCAAGAAGAGAAGAGTTTGGTACAGTTCTTAAGCTTTTCTTTCTTATTGTATTTGCTTGCGTTTGTATGGAATTTACTAACAACATTGTTCTTCATCTTAGTTTAATTATTATGTTCATTGTCTGCTTCAATATATCTAGTTTAGTTGGTTTGCTATTATATTCATGCATTGGTTCGTATAGCGCTCATCTAGTTGATCATATGGTGAGTGGTAGTGTCACAGCCCGAAAATCAAACACCTAAAATCACTCGCTTAAAAATAATTTCAAAACCTATTTTGAAAACTAAAATCATTTGAGCTCTATTTCAATCCTCCCAAATTTAAATTCATCCTAAAATCACCAGTTACATTTCTCTCTTAAACCACACGCCACCGCGAGCCGTTCCCCACCTCTCTCTCTCTCTCTCTCTCTGCGCTCGCCCTCGCCCGCCCAGCGTCCGTCCCGGAGACTGCACGCGTCGACCCCACCACCTCGCCACCATTTGTTTGTGCCGTGGGACCCACCTCCCACTCCCTCTCCTTTCTTCCTCCGGTTGAACCAAACGGCGGCAAAGAAACTCACAATACATAAATTTTATGCAGTGTGTAAACTACAGCAGAGCTCATGCATCCACATCCACGGTACACAAACTCAAACAAGACCAAAATCAGTTCAGCGACAAAACGCTCACTCAAAGACACGCAAGTTACCACCATGCCGTTCACCGCTAGCATCCTCCAAGAACTGGCGGCAAGCACACACACACCAAACACGCAAAGTAAAGCCACGCCATTGCCCTTTGTTCTCTCGGCCTCCCCTTGTCCCGTTGCTGCGCAAAGCGGATGAACACGCACACACCAATAATGGAGGCAACGGCACTCCGGCCGAGCTGCCACTACTCTCGCTAGAAGCTGTACTCCTGCAAAGCTGCTGCATCACGCTCTTGTTGATGTACACGCTGGCCGTCGCTCGAGTATCAGCGTAGTCATGGCCATGCCGAGGCATCTTGGACGCCCATCCAAGCACGCAAGCCGAGCTCCGCCTTGTCTTTGTCTATAGAAGAGCATCCTGCTCGCCTCTCCTCCACCCAGCTACTCCCCATCGCTATCCCGAAGCACTCCACCATCCAGCTCTCGTCGCCCCTCCTCCTGCTCCTCTGTTCTTGCAGGAACAGAGAGAAGAGCACCCCGTCGATCCCCCTCCCTAAGCGGTAATCGGCCGAGGTAGCTAGCCCACATGAATCCCCTAGCTCTCCTCTCCCTCCCCATGTTCTTGGATTTGGAAACGGTGGCCGGAATCGCTGGATGGCGAAGCTCTAGAGAGCTGCCATGGCGGACGTGCCTGAGGAGCACGACGCTCGTGCTCTGTCTGCCTCTCTGTTGTCCTGTCTGTTATGAAACACGTCGTTGACGTTGGATCGGCTCTCGCTCACAATTGCAATAAACACAGTAGAGAACACAAGAGAACAATTGTAGGACTATTCTTTATTGCTTTCTATATATTGATGATTTATAATGAAGGATCTCCCACGTATATATAGTCCGAATATGTCCTAGAGTTTTGGTAAGCGCCCATACAACAAACGGACTAGGATTAGGAATCCTTCTCCTCTTCTTTCTATATTCCGGAGTCCGTATGTTTTACAACACTCCCCCTTGGGTGATTACTATGATATTATGCCTCACTAAAAACTCCATTCGAAAACCCAGTGGGAAAAAACGATATGGAGAAAAGAGCACATATATACGGTCCTTGTTATTGCATATGTATTGCCTCGTTAAAAACCTTTATGAGAAACTTCAGAAAAACTCATAATAGGGAAAAGAGTACAATGATAATCTTCAAGATTTTAGTGAACATTCTTCTAGAATGATCCCACTGTCTTCTAGACACAACAATCAAGACTATCTAATCAAGGAGTTCTCCCCCTGATTCTTGAATTTCTCTCAGTCTTCTCATGCCAAGCCCACGTATGCACTTTTCAAAAGTTGGTGGGGCTAAAACCTTTGTGAATATATCTGCAAGATTATCACAAGATTTGACACGAAGTTACCATAATTTCTCCATTCTTTTGCAATTCATGCGGATAGAAAAATTTAGGCGAAATATGCTTCGTGATATTTGATTTAATATAACCTGATTGAACTTGTGCAATACAAGTCTGAATTATCTTCATAGATAATAGTAGGGGTAGACGCAATGTTAATTCCACATGCATTCTCGTACATGCCGATGGACACGCCCTAAGCCAAATGCTTTCTTTGGTCGCTTCATATAATGCAATGATTTCAGAGTGGTTAGTGGATGTAGTTACCAAAGTCTGCTTAGATGACTTCCAGGAGATGGCTGTTCCACCACTAAGAAATACATACCCGATCTGTGATAATCCATTATGGGGATCGAGACAAATATCCCCGCATCTGTATACCCAATTATGCTAAGATCTTGTTTCTTCTGGAAATATAATCCAAGATCAATAGTACCCCTAAGGTACCTAAGAATTCTTTTCACACCACTCCAATGCCTTTTCGTTGGAGCTGAACTGAACCTGGCTAATAGGTTAACAGCAAATGCAATATCCGGCCTTGTACCATTTGCAAGGTACATTAATGCTCCAATAGCACTTAAGTAGGGATACCTAGATCCTAATAATTCTTCTCCTTTTTCTCTAGGTCTAAAAGGATCTTTTTCAACATCGAGGGATCTCCCCATCATAGGTGTAACATTCTAAATGTTAATCAAGTGCATTGAATTTGCATCAATGCATAAGCATCATTTAGCATTTTGATCATATGCAAAAGCTATTGCAAGTTTCATGTGTGCTATGTACATGTTTGAGTAACAATCTCAAAAGTTGCTTAAAAATGTCTATAATGATGTTTGAAATAGGGTTTATACACAACTTTTTGTTAAAATATGCTCACATGTGATGGTAATGTCAATTACGCTTTTAATATCAAGTTACCGGGTAGCTTAGCATGTAAGTATATAATTTATTCAG